>JALLBI010000351.1:0-12271 GCA_036940125.1 Mediolabrus comicus
AATCATAAGTTTAATCAGGAAGTCTATCCATTATTCTACGAATATTCTCAATATCTGCTGGATCATCACCATACTTGCTGAAGCAGTCTCGACATATGACTCTGCCCTTCCCTCTACACGCATTGCAAACGACACGCTCCCCATACGTAACAAAAGTACCGTCATCACAATTTGGACATTTGACTGCTCTTGTTCCAAGGCAGACAGAACAAGGAATGATTTGGTCCTTCCCTAACACCTCACCGAAAGTCTTAGCTATCGTGGTTTCTTCTTCAGATCCTAGAGCATTCCAAAACCCTCTAGCCAGATTGCCATTAGCAGGACCACCTAAGAAATAAACCGGTACAATCCATAACGGGAAGAATCCGGTTTCACCAACGTCATTATAATGGTAAGCCCACGATTCTGGAAGGGAAGATATCAGACCGACTTCAATGAGAGGACCACCGATAGCTGTGGCTGCACTTGTAACAAAACCAGCGGTGGTTCCATCCAAAAGGTAAAAGCCACCTGCCGCAAGCAAACTCATTATTGTCAAGATTGATGATCTATCTACACCATGTGAGAATAAAATACCCGAAAGCCAGTATTGAAAGGTAAAGTAAGAAATACCCAACAGAACCTTTGAAGGTGTAGGATGGAGCTGACCCTGCGTTCCATCTGTGGTTACAGTGTCTAGTATTATATACAGCCAACCAATAATGAATCCAGCTAAACCAAACAGAGGTGGCACCCACAAACTTGTAACACAAGTGAGCAAATCTGGGCCCTTTCCTATGCTACCCAAGATGGGCAAGACTATTGGAGTATTGTATGTCAAAACGCCAAACAGAGAATGATAAGAGTCGAGGAATGGGCCTAACGCAGCTCCACAGAACGTCATCATCAATGAAAAGTAGATGGATCTCGTCGGATCATCCTTTATTTTTGTTACAACCCGTTCGATTGGCGATATGTCTGCATTGAAGCTATCAACATTATCATCATTCTCCGATAAGGATCTGACCAGGTGTTGTTTTGCTTCACTTCGTATGGAACAAGAAGTGTCTAGGTGGCTAGCTGTTAAACCTAAATTTCTAAGTTGTTTGTATTTATGTTGCTTCGCTTCACTTCGGTGAATGACACGATATCTGCAGCGCATATCATTCACAGAAAAACCATGTGTAGTCAGAGCTGAAGTCAATGTAAGCACCGTCGCCAGAAGCAGCACGAGTTGTTGCTGTTTCGCTGCTAATGCTATCATCATCTCATTTTTTCTTCATTCCATAGCTTCGATAGTGATGTGCGTGTGCGGAGGTGTGAGGTGTATGTAAGTGAAAGTGTTGAGCCATAAAAGTGGGCAGAGTAGGAGAGGGGAGAGAAGGGCAAGAGTTCGCCCCCCCCAAACCCTCTAAAATACAGCTTTATTAAGAAGAATTTTATCTTGAGAGGGAGATGCCCCCGATAAATATCGGGGCCACCACGTTTCTTTTTTCGCCCTTGAAAGCGCCCCCCCCTCACACTTTCCTATGAAGCAGTTCATGCAAACAAGAAAAAGATCCTTCATTGCTTTGATACCAGTCATCTAAAGGAACTGGCATCGGTGGCAATGGAGGAAGACACATGATGGCTCCTTCGTCCTGAAGCAAAGACTCAAATACACTGCTTCCGTTGCTACTTTGACATTCAATTTGTTGTTTCATGGATATGTATTCGCGCAATGCTTCAGCATTACCTTTTCCGAATTGAATGCTGTCAGAATCATCACCACCAGTGCTGCTACTGTTCTCTCCTTCAATGAATACTACTGCATCAACACGATAACCCCTTGACCACAATGCTTCGAGTGATGATAAAGTTACGCTTATCCCACCAAGTCTTCCATCTCCAACGAAGACCACTCGTATTCTCAGTGGAGCATACAGATCAGCTTGTGTCGACCAACCCCAGTGGCTAGAAGTTGTTGTTTTGTTAAGAGGTGAGGATGAAGAAGGACTCAAAACTCCACCTGCAGTTTCAATTATTGTAGTGATAGTTGCAGTCTCCAGATTGTTGTTGTCGTTGAAATTTTCTCTTTCTTCAATATCACGTAGTAACAAAGACAACTTAGACACCACCTCTGTATCACTCACAGGTGCATTCTCCCATCTACTAACTAAATGTGGCGATGCTGGCGTCTTCCACGAAAACAATGTGTGACAATGTATGTCATTCATTCTTCCTCCCTTTTGATGATCATTATTCAGCAATACAAAAGATTCATCGGATCCACCACATTGCAGCGGTTTAATATAATTTACAGTAGACTGACATCCATTGTTCTTCGCTAAAGCCGCTGCACGCACAAGGCCAGAGGATATTACCGATTTGCCCACATCGGTGTTGGCACCAAATAGGAGATGAACACGATGGTGAGGATGGAGGCTTCCACTGCTGCTATTTGAGAATTTCCGCCGACAGATGGCAGTATTAGCTGACCATCTCCTACTACTGCTGCATGCGATTTGCCGTAGCAAGCACTGTCTACTCCTCATGAGAGCCAAATAACAGATAACAGTCCTCCACCGCAACACCGTCTGCTCGAGGCGTTTTTTCTAATTGTAATGTGCTTGCTTTGTTGATTCATCACTCGATCAATGCAAACAAGCCAGCGAGTCAATGAACGAATGAGAAGTGAGGATTTGAGAGGGCTCTCATCTCTCGTCTCCTTCACTTCCCGGCTTCCCGCCAATAAATATGCTCTCCCTCCTTTCAGTCTCCACGTATGTAAGTGTTTTCGGTAACTTTTTGGCGGGAAATGGGTGGCGGAATTTTGTCGACGAATTCCTTGACGTTTTGCTGAGGGGGAGAAAGGGAAGAGAGAAGAATAGGAATTAGTACGTTCTACAGTTCGCCGGTAATTTATTATTGCCGGTAATGACCGCCTACAGTCATTATTATTACTAGTTCCTTTGTCGTACGGTATTCAATATTGTCGGAGGTTTAGAAAATGCCAAATGCCAAACAGAAGCTTGGAATTTTTACCCACACTTCTTTGAAATTGATCGCTTCTTTGAAATTGATTGGAAGGAATGCAAAAAGCAGAACATGAAGCAACTTGCCGACGTATATACCTAAATAGTAGTCAACACTAGCTATCGACGGCATAAGGAGATAAGAATCGAAGCTGAAGGTTCATCTCCTCGACCAGTTCGCCTCTCCTACACAAACGCAATCCGCTCCGACCAACATGAAGTTCATCCAAGCTATGAACGAAAGAGTAGAAAGCTCATTCATTGGGAAGTTCTTCCAAATCAAGGAGCGAGGATCAACTTTCTCAACCGAGCTTGCTGGTGCCACCGCAACATTTCTTACCATGGCGTACATTCTAGCTGTTAACCCTCGCATCCTTGCTGATAGTGGTGGACCATGCGTCCCGGATCCCGACGATCCGGCAGGTAAGTGTACATCTATCCTAATCCTATTAATTCTTTCTTTTTCTTAGCTCACAAAGAGCGCCCATGCATTCCTTTTTGCAAGGTGTTTTTGGAGCAAGTTACGAAGAATGTCTCCAACAAATCACGCAGCAGTACGTGACTGCCACGGCTATTGGTAGCATGGTTGGTAAGTGTGAAATCATTGTAGAGAGAATTGATGTGATATATGTGTCTAAGCTTAATTCGTAGCTAACTCTGATTTCCGATGCATATAAAACTACTTAGGTTGTATCTTGATGGGTTTGGTAGCCAATCTCCCTATTGCCTTGGCTCCAGGTAAAGACTGCTTTGATTTAGTTTCATTGCCATCATATACTCTTCTGTTGGTTTGCTAAACTACTCCCTTTTGCTGTGAACAGGAATGGGTATGAACGCCTACTTCACGTATAGTGTCGTTGGCTTCAGGGGTTCAGTAAGTTCACAACGTGCTGTTCTATACATTTTGCAAACATTTGAGCTAGAACTGAGTTTCGTGACTTGTTCATTGTAGGGCATGATTTCGTATCAGGCTGCTTGCACCGCAGTTATGATCGAAGGAGCCATCTTCTTCGTCCTTGCTCTGACTGGTTTGCGTTACAGGATCATTCGCCTCATTCCTGAAGTAAGTTAAGTAGTTCATGCTTTTTGATTATTTCGCATTGTGGGTACATATATCTCTTACTCACTTTTACTTGTATAATCATTCAATATTGACAATATGTAGCCTGTGAGGATTTCAACTCCGGCTGGTATTGGTGCATTCTTAGCACATCTAGGTTTACAGACTGCAGAAGGTATTGGTGCGGTTGTTGGTGATGTTGCAACAGCAGTTACATTGGGTGGTTGTCCTCCTGAGAAGCAAACGAAGATGGTACGTATACAAATAATATGTGGTCTCCGAAAACATCGTCATTCGCCGACACTTCTTCAACTTCTTATTGACTCATTTGGTGTCACTCCAGGTAGCGTACGATGATCTCTGCAAGGATCTTGGTATTTGTGTATTCAGGTGAGTTGTATAGATGATAGTTGAAAGGTTTGCTATTCGAATTCGCAGAGTCCTTCTAATCTCAATACACTTTCATTTTCGCTATATACCAGTGATAACTACACGTGTGATGTTGAGGGAGGTATCATGACTAGTGGTCGCACCTGGTTGGGCATCTTAGGCATGATGATCATTGCAATTGCCCTCGGATACAAGAGCAAGCTTTCCTTCATCTACGGCATTGCTCTTGTGACTGTTGTCAGTTGGTTTCGTGGAACTGCGGTCACCTATTTCCCAGATAATGAGCAAGGAAATGCTCGATTTGATTACTTCAAGAAAGTCGTGGACATTACTGGATTGGATATGATTATCACACCGTTCACCCGTGACTTGGCAGGTGCTGGTGTAGCTATCGTCACAATGCTTTACGTTGATTTCTTGGATACCTCGGGAACTTTGCTTGGCATAGCCACTTCGATGGGAGTCATTGACGACGAGGGCAACTTCCCCAAGTCTACTCAAGCTTACTCCGTTGATGCTGTTGCCACGATGTTTGGTGAGTTTGTGTATGATCAGGATGTCACTCAGAGATTGTGTTGATGCCATCTTATACCATGCTTTATTGGTGTCATTACTTCACAGGATCAATCTTTGGCCTTTCTCCTATTACATCCTACATTGAAAGTGGAGCTGGTGTAGAAGCGGGTGCAAAAACTGGCCTCACTGCAGTTGTTTGCGGGTTTTACTTCTTCATCGCAATTTTCTTTGCGCCCATTCTTGCTTCTATTCCCCCTTGGGCCATTGGAGGAGCGTTGATAATTGTAGGAGCACTTATGGCAAGATCTCTCACCAAGCTCAACTTCAACAGAGTCTCTCATGCAGTATCTGGCTTCCTCACTGTAATCGTGATGCCCTTAACTTACAGTATCGCCTACGGGCTAATCGCGGGTATTGGAACGTATGTTGTTATGGAGGGCGTGTTTTGGATTCTTTCATTTGTTGGACTTGAACGTCCAGTTGATGAGGAGCAAGCGAGTAAGCTCGTTATCGGTAAGAGTTTTAGGCAACTTACTGAACCAAAAGACAAGACTGAAGCGGTTGAACCGAAGCCTGAAGACCCTGTAGAGGAGGCTCTTACACCAGATAACATCGACGAATCAGATAACGTTGACGAAGTTTTGGACGAGGAGGCTGGAAAGTAAGCCTGTGGTTGAAGTTTCGAGATTAAATTTTTGTGTACAGTTATCAGTTTTCGAATTGTAGATATTTAGGGGCCATCAACTACTCGTTCTTCTTGTAAATACAAATGTAACTTGTTCCTTCATCGGCTTTGGCTCTACTGATGCTGTACTGCTGCCTTTATTGACTTATTAAAATATTATTGTCACTGCATTAGATATTATTTTAGTACTCATTTTGAAGTCTAATGGTCCGAAGAATGTCCCTTGACCCTTGATTATCTATTTCTGTCCGGTTCGCATCTCTCACAGCAAACACGCATCTCATAACCGGACGGGACACCACCAACACCATAGAAAGATAATGTCGACGGGTATTCTTCTGTCCATTTGAGCCTAACACCTATTACTGCTTGTTATATTTCCCATTCGCCGTCCGTGCAGAAGTATGTACGGAGCTGGGATAGAGATGGGTAGTTGCTGGGCTCGCTTGGGCTGTCCCCAGATTTTCCGGACGTCCGGTGTGTGTCCGGTTCGATCATCTCAAAAAACAAAAAACACGAGCTCAAAAAAAGTCAAAAACCACAAGCCCATCGCCCACATCATCTCAAACTCGCTAATAATGGCTATGTAATGAGAAGAAGAGTAGGCGTTAGGTGTATAAAACGTATCTAATAGTATGGTGGACCCAGCTGCTGCGGCCGCTGTCAACACGGCGGCTGTAGGAGCAACTGATGGTCTCCATAGAAAAGCCCGCGTCTTCCTTAGAATCAAGAGGCGACGATCACCTGTACCATCGCTTCCACAAAAATTGCAAACAGCTGCAGGTGACGATGCCACAAGTGCCAACAATGGCATGGGCGTCGGTAGCAAGAGGAAGGGTAAATATATCGCTCCAGAACGGATCAAGCTTGCACTCCCAACCTTGAATGATTCTGTGGCGGCGGCGACGGGTGCTAACAAGCGATCCAAGCGCCGTAGAACGTCCCCATCCATGTTTGATAACAATGAGGGATCTGCATTCCTTCAAAGGCTGTCATCTGTGAATCTGGATCATTGTGAGAAGGAGATGGGAAACGATGGGGAGGAAGCTAATGATGCAAGGATACCTGTATTCACTCGATCTCGTCCCCCAAAGGGTTCTTATGTTGATGAAGGTGGTGACGATGAACAGCGAACTCCCCCATCATTTTCATTTGATTCTGATACAAGAACGATCACAAAGGGGACCATTCAGAAGGAAGCAATTCAACGTCAAAGTAATGCGCAAGCCCCAGTCAAACCAAAACGTAATGTAATCTTTCGCAAAATCACTGATCTGCGTAAATGTTTAGACAATCATCAACAACAGCAGCAGCATATGCAACAACCTGGAGAAAGTCCCTCTCAGTCAACCATGCAGGTTGTACATGGCGGTAACAACGATGGGGACTGGTCGTCAAAGCGTGATGAACGTGAAAAATGGCTTCGTGTTGTAGATGTTAGACTTGAGGCGGATGACGAGGACGTGAGTTCTTGTAGTGATAACAGTGGGGATTATTGTGGAGGTGGCGTTGGACCTAGAGTCAGACGTATGCGCACTCGTCCTTCTGATACTGATGATGATGAAAATTTACACAATAGACGAACCAGGAAGCGGAGGAAGCTGGGCGTGGCTGTGGAACAAAGCCAAACTGTCAAGGCGTCTGAATTTTTGGACAATATGAATGCGGATAAGTTCGACACAAACGACTGCGTCTTAGATCCTGAGGTGCTTCGACTGATTGACTACTCATTGGCATCTCTTCACAACCAGAATGGGGGCTCAGTATCTCCCCATCTATCCTTCCTTCGAATAGACCCTAGATTGAGATTTGTGGCCGGCACACCACGCGGCAAACTGATGGTGAATAGACAATATCATGGCACAGGAAATGGATTGGCAGATGGACGAGGACGGACTGTCCTGCACATTGCAGCTCTGTGGGGAGATGTGGCTGGAGTTCGCGCTGCCATTGATATGGGTGCCGACACAACTATCCTGGATGGCCAGGGATTGACTCCTGCTGCTTTGGCGAAATTGTATGGTCAAGAAGATGTAGCTTCCGCCTTCATTGTAGAGAACAACAGTAAGCCTGATGCAAAGGAGAAGAGTAGTCAAGGAACTGACGAGGGGGATTATTACTATGAGTTATATTGTCTCGAGGAAGGAGACGATGAAACCGATAAGGAGAACAATACCGAAGAAGAGAAGAAAGACGACCGTGAGGATAGCCATGACCCATTGGATGAGAGCCAACATTCTTCTTCAATATGTTCCACCAATTCGCATCCTGGTTTGGCTCGTGCAAAGAATTGGGATGAGGACGATGACGAGTACAACTTTGAGCTGCGCCACGGGTATGGTGCTTGGAACGAGAATGGAGAGCTTATTTTGGAAGCTGATGTGGGCATGAAATCGCAGGAGAAAGACAGTATGTTCGTTCAGAGACTATACCACAGCCAGGGTATTGAAGATGATGAATCAATGATTGAAGATGGCGAGCATGATTCAAACGATGAAAGATATGACGGTAATGATTATCCAGATGATGACGATGATCAGTCATTCGGACTAGGGTCAAATTACGATGATTATCAAGATGCAGATGCTCACTACTATGGTGTTAATAATTGTTCAGATGACGATGATTCCGACGATGGTGGTTGGAAGCTGGACTTTCGCAAGCGCAATGTGGGAAGAAGCGTCCTAAATTTGGAAGGCGATAGCGATGATGAAGACTACGCAGGACCTATGTTTGGTGAAGAAGTGCGAGAGGAAAAGGATGGCTTCTTCGCTTATGATCCAGAGCTGGACGGTGACGAATAGAGATAGATATGCATACTTGCTACAATAGAATAGATGCTAGAAGGTAGATGCTAGAAGGCCTAATTACTAATTTCATATACCCCTATGATGATTAACCGATTGACTTCAAATCAAGCCTACAAAAGCTTGTTATGTTTCAGTTGATAGATAATTGGGGGGGGTCCCGCTTTTTTTAGGGGGGAGTGGAAAACAGCACAATCGCAATGGGCCCATAATGGGCAATGGGCTGGCAATGGTAATAAGTTCGAAGTGATTCTACTACAGACTACCACCACCAGAGTTTGATATTGATGTTGTTGTTGAAGAGCATGATTATGGTAGATAGCAAGCTACATTGCGCATAAGAAAAGATAATATAATATCTTATGATTGGTATCTGTGATGGAGATGTCTCAGTCACAACAATCTTTGCCAATTGCTGCCCATCGGACGCAAATTTTGTATGCACTCGAGAAGTATGGAGTTGTTATTATCGTAGGAGAGACTGGCTGCGGGAAGAGCACATGCCTGCCTCGATTTTTCTACGAGAATGGATGGGCAGATAATGATGATAATGATGATACAAATTATAGAGAAATCATATGTACTCAACCTCGACGTATCGCAGCTATATCATTAGCGGAAAGAGTCTCACAAGAGCTTCATGATAGTTCTGGACTCGTCGCCTACTCTGTTCGATTTTCATCTACATACAAACCTGGAACGACAAAAATACGATATGTCACCGACGGTTGGCTCCTTCGAGAGACATTATTGCTTGATCCGCTCCTGAAGCGATGCTCTGTACTTGTTATTGATGAAGCACATGAACGAAGTTTGAATACCGATCTGCTGTTGGGTGTCGTGAAGAAAGTACGAAGAGTTAGACCTGACTTGCGCATAGTGGTGTGTTCTGCAACTTTGGATGCTGAAGCGTTCAAAGAGTTCTTTGTTGGGAAGAAACAAACAAAACATGATGACACTCGAACCAAGAAACGAAAGTCTCGTTGGGGTAGAGTAGACAATGGTGACACAACTCCTATTGAATCTGATTTGACTAACGCAACAATTATATCTGTTGATGGACGGCAGCATCCTGTGGACGTTATGTATATTAAAGATCCTGTGTCCGATTATATCAAGTCGACTGTAGAAATAGCATTGCAAATACATGAAAGCGAGATTGGTGATGGAGATATACTCTGTTTCTTACCAACCGGGGAAGATATTGATGTAGCAGTTGAAATGGCAGAGAATATGGAAACAAAAGGGAGTCTAGTATTTCTTCCACTATACAGCGCTCTCCCTCCAAAAATGCAATCACAGCCATTTCTACCTCGGTCCACTGACGAACTGAAAAATAAGACTCGCCGTGTTATTTTTGCAACCAACATAGCAGAGACTTCGGTGACTGTACCCAGAGTTGCGCATGTAATAGACTGTGGCTTGGCAAAAATGCCATTCTTTGACCCCTTATCTGGGTTTGACCGGCTGATAGTCTGTCAAATCAGCAGAGCAAGTGCATTACAACGCTGTGGAAGGGCAGGAAGAGTAAGACCAGGGAAATGTTACAGACTTTATTCTGAAAAAGATTTCTTGCAAATGGAGGTGGACACCGCACCTGAGATACAACGGTGTCAATTAACTACGCTGATTATGACGATCAAAGCACTTGGCGTAGACAATATTTTGACATTTGATTTGTTAAGTATGCCTAGTGCAGATGCTTTGTCGCATGGGTTAGAAACTCTCTACGCTTTAGGAGTAATCAACAACAATGCAGAGTTGACAGAGCTTGGCAAAGAAATGATTTACTTTCCAACAGATCCAAGAGTTTCCCGGATGCTTCTGTCGAGTTTAGATATGGAGTCAAGAGACGAGACTTCTTCATCTGTGTCAAAGTTGATTGTTGGCGATGTATTGACTGTTGCCGCAGCACTAAGTGTCCGAAACTTGTTCTTTCAGCCACGGTCCGAGCGACAGTGGAGAAGCTATGATGATGCTATGGCTGATATCTTAGATCGGTCTGGCGATCATTTGACGATGGTGCATCTTTTTGATTTGTGTGATCACTCGAAAAACATTCTGACGGAAGATGAGTGTCGAGAACGTTTCGTCAATAGAGTTGCACTGAAACGAGCGTTGGATGTGAGGAATCAGCTAGCTCGATTCTTGAGTCGTCGTTTTGGAGGAGGATTATCTTGGTTTAGTTCAATGAGACAAGAAATGGTAGGGTCCAATGCCTTGGATACACAAGAACGAAGTGAGGCTGTCAGAAAGTGTATCTGCGCTGGTTACTTTATGAATGCAGCCAAGCTTGCAAACGACGGATGCTACTATACCTTGAGAGGGCGTTTTGCAGTGTCTGTGAGCTCGTCAAGTGTTCTTCACCGTTATGGAGAGAGTTCAGATTATATTTTGTTTGGTGAGACATTCGATGGTAGCAGTGGCGGTGTTGATGTCATGCCGTGCAGCTCAATTAGTGGATTATGGCTACGCCAGCTTGCGCCTCATTACTGGTCGGCATAGACAATATCACTGTAAATATATCATTGTATTTTTACGGCCGTCAAATCAATGATTGTGCTGCTGCAGTTAACTGAGTCCGCGACACTCTACGGGCATATCGAATGTCTATACAAGCTTTGCCAATACGACGATGAGGACTTGTGAAGGCTAGTTTGTTGGTTTCTTCTGATTCATGCGACTCCAATGCTCGAACTATCCATACATCGACTTTGTCTGATTGTTTGAATTGTTCTTTGGTATCGTCCGTTGGAGCCTCTACTCTCATTTGAGCAGCATGCGGATAGTTCAACGTGACTTCAGTCACTTTTTCAATTATTCTCTGCAACTCCTCATCCCTTGTGTGTGACTCGTCACTATCACTAGGAGAACCAGCAACTAAATCCGATAGAATATTCATGGCCTCCTTCCTTGCTAAGTTTCCATCTGCATCAGCGCCACCACCTGTGACACAAACATTACATCTATCAATAGTACCGCCCGGCAAACTTCGGTACATCCTCACTGTTTCTTTCTTATTGTTGTTTGGAGAGTCATCATCTTGTTCATTCTCATCCAACCCAATCAACAAACCTATAACACCCAAAACTCGAGCACCAGGTCTCAATCCGATACTGTGCCGCACTCTTCCCACCTCAGCTGCCAATTCCTTGGTAGTTATAACTTCACCGTAATGGTGATGGGTCCATGACGAGTTCACTCTACGAAACGCCGATGCTAGCACATGTGCATCGCCTGCAAGCCCCGATGTGAGTAGTAAATGAGTTGAAGAGAGTCTGTGTACCTTTGAGTTGTGTGTAGGGTTGTTTTCAATGACGGTGTCGAATAATAAGTGTACTCCTTCATCATCTGATGATTTTGTGTGTGTGGACTTAGACACTGACGATGGCACATCGCTGTCATCAATACTGCTCGGAAATGCAAAGATAACATTACCATCCCACTCCACACAAACTGTGAGTTCTCTCCCCCGTTCCTCTGCTGCTATGAGTGCATACTCTAACTGCAAGAGCCGCCCCTCGGGATCGAATGTAGTTATGCTTCGATCGTATCTTTCAGCTGCATTGCGTGATGGGCCTCTAACACGTCTAGCAGAAAGGGAGCGTGCTCCATCGGCAGGTGACAGGGAGATAATAAGTAGTAGAGGCAAAAACAACCATCCGGTGAGTGTCATCGTTATGAGATTAGAGAGCTAGCGTTCGGGCATGGGCACTTTGGACTATTGTTGTGCATTGCAATAAATAATGGAAGATGGAAATTGGAAATTCTTCCTCTGGTAGTCAATAAATAATTGTATAAGATATAGAACCAATAACCA
>JALLBI010000352.1:0-12284 GCA_036940125.1 Mediolabrus comicus
CCCACCCTCACGACCACATACAGCCAGTTGAGGGTGGGAGCAGCAGCTCAGCAGGTAGACTGCAGCATCAATAGTCTATTCATAAACACAAAGTAACAGAGATAAATAATAGTGTTCATAAACGACACCGCAACATGATGTGCGGACCATCCACAACAGCTGGGCATGATTATTTGTATCTTGATGCTTCCGTGTTCAGCTTGCAATGATGTCACTGTCACTGTCACTGCAACCGCTGAGATCTGAGATTCTCCGGGACCGTCACTAGAGATCCGAGAGGGAATTGTGGAATAGCATATTTATCTTAGTCGGACCCTTGGGCCGTGTAGGTGTAGGTCGGCTTGCACTAATATTATACTTAGAGCACCAACTGCATCCATCGATCCCGATCTTGTGAACACAGCTGAGGGCTATTCGAGGCAGTTAGTTACAGAAAAAAAAGGAACTTTCCTATCTCGTGGAAAGAAGAAGGAAGGCCTTTGTGTAACAGCAAGCTTTGGGCTTCCTAGAATGGCACAATATCTCTCAAATAATGAACGTGCGAATTCTCTATTTAAACAAAAAAATCCCTTTCAGCCGGTGGTACTGTGAGTAATATGTAGAGATCATGCAATATAAGCATCATCCCAAAGGACGCCTTCAATTCAACGCCCTTCTACTTATTGCAGACAAGCTTATTGATTCATAATTTGTATAGAGATAGTGATCGCAGAAGATAGAGGGGCGAGCACCAAAGTGGCAGCAGTTACCATAACATCCTAATGTGGTGAAAGGCCTCCCTCCAATTGTAAGAATAAGAAGTAGAGTAGCTAAAAGCACCTCAACCAGAATGTGAAGAGGAAAGAGAGGGCGGATCCGAGAGATTACAACCATGAAAGATGTAACATTAGGAAATATTCCAATTAAAACTCATCGATTTGATCGAAAAGTAAGGAAAAATACTAAGGATATGAATTTCACAATCGGGAGGAGCAAAGGCATCTCTTGATGAGTAGTGCAGCTACAGTCTTTGCAAGTCTGGAAAGGTTGTGTGTGTTCCAACACTAGCATCAGCTAGTAGTACTCTGCTGACTAATGAGGGAGGGGCACGAAAATTAAACAATCAACAAACAGTGAAGGAGTTGGAGATTACAACGACACGTTGTCTTTGAAAGGAGAGATTATGAAAGAGGAAATCCTCCATCCGCATAATAGAACNTTGCAATCGCTAATGAGCTACACTATTGTGCTGAATTTATCAATACCATCTTGTAGATTGTGAGACACCACATCCATCAGCTAAAAAAGGAATAGAGATACTTCACTATCACTCAATCTGGTCTGATCCGATTAACTTTATATTTATTAAAGGATTAGTTTAAAATGATTTAAGGTATCTTCTCGTGTTTCTATTAGCGGCATTAGCGTGTCTCATGGTTGAAAATCAACTTCTTTGACTTTGAACTTCCGTCTTGGGAGATGGAGGACTCCAGCTAATCTTGCTTGATGCGTCACTTTCCATGTCCTGAATGATTGAGTGCAACATGGATGAAAGATGTTGAGTCTTGGCCCTTTCTATATTCTTCTTGAAATCAATCATCCTATCCATCAATACAACCAGCGGTGGCATGTCAGTTGCCGGGGTTTGACTCTTTGTTTGCATGATTATGATGACACTTTTGTGGTTCTATGATATGAGTGTGCGCTACTCTTTTCAGGATAAGAATGATGATTTGAGCCGCCGTTCAGCCTCTTACTCTCGAACTCGGTTAATACCAACCAAGCCCAGCAATATAATTGGTGATGGGATGAGGCTGCTTGCAGGGATTGGACCCGCAAAGAAGAGGAGGCAGCTGGCTTTTAGCGACACATCCTGACACATCAGTTGATCACTTGTGTCTCAGATTGTGATTTGTACCGGCACCATTGATATGAATTCCCACGGAGCAGTACCGCATCCTCACAAACTTGGAAGAAGATTCAATGAATCTTTTGGTCAATAGGCCTCTCCTCTGTATCCTGTTCGTCAAAACTGCACAGGTAAGTAAGTAAAAGGCCTGCTTTGCGGCCTTTCGGTCGGACTTTCAACCAGCTATGCAGTCTTGCTACTTGCTTGGAATAACAAAGAACCAGCTGTGTGAGTTGTGATTTGTGAGTTGCGTTGCTGGCAAGTCTCCACTTACCGGTGACACTTTTGTTTCAAAGAATTCCCACGCGAGTAGACCTTCACGGATGGGGAAGAGTGAACCACCTTTTGCTTTGCTTTGCTTTGTGTCGCCTGTCACAAGGATGGGGAGACACTGGGGTTGTGAAGCCAAAAAGATAATTATGTGGGCTCGTCCCTCCTCTACAAGAGAAGAATGATGATGGATATGTTAAGGTGCATTAATTTTGTTCCACTTGCCCTCGTTCGTCCATGCTGTACCAATACAGCGGAGGAGGAAACTTATTAGCCTTTTGTGTCGGGTTGAATGGATTTGCCTGCTTTTGATACGTGTCAAGCCCTGTTGGCCAGTCCACGGGTAACCATCCACTAGACCACCACTTTCTACTTTCATCTTCATCTAACGACACAAGATCCTCATCGCATTCATTGCACCATATTCTACGCTGTCTTAAATAGAATGATGCATCTTCAATAATTGCAAGTGAAATCAGGTATACTGAGTAATTGTTTCGTTTGTCGGGAGAGGCTATGCCCGAAGCTATCTCATATTCTATCTCATCCAAAACTTCCTTGTCCAAATCAATAGCGTGGAGGTAGGGTATATCATTGATCAGTGAGAAGAGACCTCGTCGATACATTGCATCAGTCTCATCGGTTCCGAATAAAAGAGGGACAGGCCGCCCATTCTTGACGTATCTACCGAAATTTTGGAACGTGCACTGCAGGTATCGACTCATCTTGGGGAGCTCAGTGTAGCACTGATCACCTTTCAGGCTTCCTTCTTCTTCTCTCTTTGAGTCCCCACGGCGGACATGCAGATAGCCAAACTGTAACCGTTCATTCTCGTCGACACCAAAGCGGTTCTTCAACTTCTGCAGAACTCGGCTTTTAGTATGTAAGATGCTTGCTGACTCCATCTTTGTTGCATATACACACAAATCATCTTGATATCGTTCCCACTTGGGAATTTGGTATGATAAAATGATTGATTCATCCCCAGCATCTTCATTGGCTGCCTTCTCCTTCATTTCGTATAGATGCTTCAAAAAGGGCATGTTGTAACCATGGTACTGCCCTCTCACTGTCCAAAGGAAAGGCTTTTCTTCCTCGATCGTTTGTTCTTGTTGTCGTCGCGTGAATGATGTCACTTGAGAGAAGTGCTCAATAACTTGATCAGTGTTCCCATGGCTGGCCACTGAGTCAAGATTGAGCCCCCAACCACCACTGGGTTCATCCACGTTGATTCGATCGCTGAGAATGGTTTGATCTGGATCATCTGCATCTACAAAGTAGAAGAATTCTTTTTCAAAGGATGCATTGTAGCTGAGCTCGATTCCGCCGCTGTGTTTCGTCGCGAGCCAAGTAAACGGACGTGGTACCAGAACACGTGCACAGAGGAATCTCCCGACATTTGCCCAAGCCCTCATAATGTAGGCTCTGTCTAGTAAACCGGCCTTTCGTTGGTCCATAATAATTATCCTATTGCTCAAATGGGTGCAGCTTCTCCTACAATTTGTGAACGGTGTTGCATTTACTTGTGCTGTCTTCTGTTCGTGTTTCGGAGATGATTGCGAAATGGAGTCTAGCATGGTAGATACTGCGGAGCAACGAGTGCCATTCAATTCTTTACCCTCCTGTTGGGGTGTATTAAACGCTAGCATATTGTGGTGAGCTTCTAGCCAAGAATATATCTTTGTTTGTATAAACGCTGACTCCGTCTTGTCCATGTCAAAGTAAGCACAGAAGCGATCCTGTTGTCCAACCGATTCGTCCAGATTGATCAACGCTGTCGAATACATCCCCGAGTACTGCCAGAGTTGTTGAGCACAGCACATCCGCAGAACTCTCCATTTTGTAAAGTAGTCGACTAACTTTTCCTCGTAGTAATGTGTTAGCCCATATCCGACTGCAAAATCATGAGCTATACGAGATATACCTTCTTCTTTCAAAGTTTCCATATCTAGCACGTACGCAACATCAAGGCCTTTTGCATCAAGGCTTGCTTTGGTGGCAGCCGCTTCCTCTTTGTCCGTGGCGGTAGCGAAGACTATAACACCATATCTAGCAAATCCATCTAATTCAAGTTCTGTCTTTGTAATCTTTGGTCCATGATTTGGCTGATAGAAAAAGTGGTCAAATTGTTTCATTGACGTAATGTCTTTGTGCATTATGTACGGTATAGCTTGTGGCTTATTCATCATTAGATAGAGGAATTTGCTCACCGCTACCATGTTAAACAACAGAGTTGATGCAGTGCCAGGGCTGCCATAAACTACGATAGGCGTTGGCCGCAATGGGAATATTCCTTCTGGTCTCTCTTCGCGACCCAAATTCATACTATAAGTTGATCGATGTGTCAAGGGTGATACCCCAACTGCGTGGTTCTGGTGGTGGTGCAAGTGATGGTAGTTGTGCTGCTGTTGTTGCCAGGAGCTTGCGAAAGCTTCAAGCCGTTCCTGCTCGGGTCCAAACTGTTGCTGGTTATATTGCTGTTGAAACTGTGGCTGCTGGTCGTATTGTTGTTGAATTTGTTGTTGGCCAAATTGTTGCTTCATCTTTGTGTGACTCTCATAGTTGGCTACAGATGAAATTGATGTTGCCGTGGTACTACTTTCCTCATCCTTTTTATGTGCTGTTGCAACACTGTTAAAACTGCGCAACATCGATGCATAAACTGTTAGAGAACATAGCACCAGTGTTACAAGAATAAATATTATGTGCACTCCAGCACGAGATGGTTGTCGAGGCTTGCTTTGTGCTCCGCCGCGATACCGCAACGCTGCTAGTTGTTCTGACGATAATATCATGATGTGTTTCTGCAATTATATAAGCAAAGCATCAAGGTCGTACGCCATGGCGGAAGTAATAGCAGCCACTACTAGGTACATCGGCAAAACATCGTGAAAAGTTTTCTGCGTGCGTTAAGCGAGCTGCTCTCTTCGCGGTTTTGCTTTGTCGCCCTTGCTTGCCACATCACAAACTCCCCACTTCATTCAGAGAGATGATGATGGTTCATTCATTGCACCTTCGTGATTGTATTGGTGCGTAGAGACAATGGGGCAAGCAGCATCAAAAGCCAAAGAAGCAGCCAAGAGGGCAGCCAGTAACCCACGTGTCTCCCAAGCTATCCAAGCACAACAAACTAGAGCCGCGGCAGAATCTCAATGGAAGCGAACAGCATCTGCTGCCAACAAACCTGGTGGTAGTGGCGAATATTCACCCACCAGAGGCCACAATAATCAACCGTCATCAGCAGCAGCAACAACGACCACGGAAACAATGCCCGAAATGCCAGCCGATCTAATAAAATTTCTTAATGATGCTGGACCATTAAAACGAACTGTTGATAAAGAGTTAACCTCATCGAAAGTTTATGATGCACTTGTTACCGATGAAACAACACGGGAGGAGCATACCCGTCAAGCGAATGTACGTGTCCGTCGACGAATGCCAATTGTTACATATAAAGATCATGATAATTTGATGAAAAATGATGAACGTAGGAGTAAACGACATATGGATGCAACATCGGCCGCTGCCTTGATCGATGACGATGATAATGATGTGGATGATGGGACCATGACTACACGGACAACTAATTTTTCAACCAAAGATAGATCTGCAACTACCAATGCAGAATTTGGTTTAGATAGAATGGAAATGTTCCAATTGGCACTCAAACTAAAACAGTACAAGGTAAACTCTGCAGAGTGGAGGGAGGAGGTGGAGAATGAATTCAAACAAATCCGTAGGAAGAAGACATTGTCTAGTGAGGGTGATAGTACAAAGGACTTTGGTCAATTGAAGGACTTTGCATTGTTTGAGAACTCAATGCGATATATTGGTGTGCCTGTGCTCATGAAGGATACAGATAATGATATTATTGGGGTACCGGCGGAGAAAGTGGACGATTTCAGATTTTCACAGGGACTGAAGGAGGTGAATGAAGAAAAAGTCATCTTTGTGATGAAAGCCGAGGGCCAGAAGGATGCGAAGGAATCATCATCATCTATGCAATAATAATCGTCAACAATAGAGAGAAGATCAAAATTTTACATCAAACAAAAAATTATCTTACATGTATTATAATTGCTGCAATTGCAGCAAATCTCTCAATAGATCACCGTCAATCTGGTACTGCTCTTCTTTTTCGTCGTAGGCGTAATCATTCTCATTGGTGGAAGGGAGATTGAAATTAACAAAAAAGTCTTCTTCATCATGCCTGTCTACATAGGCACAGTCTTCAAACTGTCCCGATGATTCAATGCCCAAATGGGGATCGTATGGCAAGGAATTGGCCGCATCAAATAATGGTGGTGCAGTAGTTTGTGGCTGAAAGAGGCCCCGCTTTGACACGTATGACGCATCTTCCCAACCAAAACTCTGGTGATAATTGGTTGCCGTAGCTGTTGTAGTTTCTGCATCACAGATGTAAGCTTCATTCCGTGCAGTAGAAGAAAACAAATCCTGTGGCTCCGCCGTGACTGTAGTAAAAGCTCCTGTCAATGAGCAGTCGGATTGTGCCAAGTGATGACCATTATCATCGCAGATGAGGGAAGAAAAGGGATGTTCATAATAGAAGGAAGAGGATGAAGGGTGGTATGTGGAGGAAACCTGGTAGCTGTCGGAATAAAGGTGTTGGTCCCAACCGCCCTCATACTCCTTCCCAGAGATGAATCCAGCATCTGGAGGTGGATGCGGTGCTGACTTTTGGAAGATACTGACACCCTCGTCTTGTTTCGCCTTGTCGTGATGTTCTTCAGCAATAGGTTGGGTCGTAGTTTTGGTGGTAACGTGAAGTTTGTTTGACTTCTGCCAAATCTTCTGCACAGCCTGGGATGACTTGGATCCAAAGTTAGCTCCCTTTTTGAGACGTTTCCTTGCCATAGGCTTGAAGGATTTGCCAACAAGACGAGATGAGTACTCATGGAAGTGAATTGGGACGTCCTTGTGTGTAGCTGGAGGAACGTACGTGGACTTGCCCTTCTTGGAGGAAGAGGAAGTAGAGTTGCCGCTGTCCAATCCACCAAGATAAATTTCTGTCAGAGGAGGGCGAACATCGCCAGAATTGCTATCATCCCTGCCCCTCTTCTTTGCCTTCGTCGTTTTGTCCCTTGGAAAGAAGCTGAACATGTCATTCTTTGCTGGTTCGTCATCATCTTGTTTGTGGCGGCGGTTGCCTTCGTTTGCAGAAGGGGCGTCATCTCTACCACCACCACGCTCGTTTGAGCCGCCGTAGACTAGAGAATGCCAAATGTTTTCCTTTTCATTCACTGCTGAGCGATGATCACGCCGCCTATTCTCATTCTTACGCTCACGATTGCGGTGATGAATGTCTCCAACGTTGTAGTAGTTGCTGGTAGAATGTTTGAAGACATCGCTACTACTACTTTCTTGACGAAGAGCACTGCTCCAGTCCGTCTTGGTGGCAGGATGCAAAGTTCCATCGGCGATTTTGCTGGCGACTTTTGAATCAATTTGCGCTCCGAGGAAGGGCCATACCTCATTCGGAGTAGCGTGATGATTGGATCCAACAATTGGCCAGAGAGTCTCAATCTGCTGCTTCGAAGGACAATACACCCGTTGATGACGAAACGTACGGAATGCAATCCAAAATTTATCCTCAAACTCCTGTGTCATCCGTCCTGCTTTACGCAGTGCGGAAAAGATCTTAGATGGAGTGCGATGGACTCGTACAATCTTATGTGCGAGCTTGATGCCAATGCCAGGGATGCCTTTGCAGTAATCGCATCCTGATAAGATGCACATAAAGACGAACATATCATGTGTCCAATTCTTGAAAGATGGCGAGTCATTCTTGCCCAAGTCTCGCATGATTTGGATCTCTTGGCCTTGGTTGGTCTCAAAGTCAACCTTGAAGAGTACTCGTGGACATCCATAGACGAGAGTATCCGAGTCCTCGGTGATCACTAGATCAACCATGCCCGTGTGTGCCATCCTGGCCATTTGAGCATCGGCTTCATACGGAGCCACTAGAAACGCGATACCCGCCTGCTTACATGCCTTGATCAATTCGTACTTGATTTTGTGGGTAACAGAACAAGACTGTGCATAGAATCGACGAGCAGCCCGACTATCACCGGCTTGTTCGGCGGTCAGGGCCTTTTGGAATGCTTCATGTCGCTCTGCCCTCCGCAACTCGTTCTCTTCCTTCTTGCCGGGCAAGGAGTCGCCGTCTATCACCAAAATAACCTCTATACCAAAATTAGACCGCAGGGTCTCGGCCTTCTTCATGGTAAAATTGACACACTTCATATCAATGGAGGATGATGCCGTCGTTGATGATGTTGGCTTGTCTGATGATAGACCTCTTTGACTTTTGGCAAGTGCTTTCACATCACATGCAAAAACACCCTTGTGGAGCCACGACATGGCATCGACGGCAACTGTCAGTCCACGGTAACGCTCGAGAGCGACAAAGCGAGTTATTGGCTGAAGACACGGTAGCAATCCTTTCACGCCCATGATGGTGTTAGATTACTTAGTGAGTCGAAGGAATTAGAAGTGATGAGTGATTTCAGAGGTTGTTAGAGAAGATCCTCGCTGACGAAAGAGAATGAGAGGAGCGGATAGATAAAATGATTTTGTCGTTGATCTTCTGTGTCGGTCTCCATTGGATTGGTAGGAAGAGATGAACTATCATCTTTATCTTTCAGTTGTGGCGAAGTCGTTGAGTATTTTTGGTGGTGGGCTTCTTCGGAGTCGCGCACTGTAGGCCTCCGAAATTCAAAATCGACCCTCGACTCCTCAAACCTAAAAGATGATGATAACAGATGATACCATCGGATTCGCTTCAGGAGCGGTTGAGAGCTGCAAAATTGGCAGTTGTCCTTGCGAAGGAAAATGAAGAGAATGTTCGCCAGCAGATTCGCTCTACCGGTGCGTTTGAGGAGGATTCATTGCTATCCCTTTGCGACAAAGAAGATAGTCCACTTTTGGGATATGTGATGAATTTCTTGGACAAAACTGATGTTGCGAGGTGTGCAATGACATGTCTCGCTCTCCGTTTACAGGCCGAACTGCACTGGATGACAAGACACAAATCTTTCCTGAATGATCTCAACTCACTGGTGATGAGTACTATTCCCTCTGACAAACCATTCGCGTACCACGACATAGACAGCGCGAATTTGGCTCTAGAACACATGGTTGCTATTCTCGAAAAGAAGCAAGGTCCTGTCGAATACGACATCTTGGCTGGACAGCTTAGAAATGACTTTGATAACAGCATGATGGCAGTCGCAAGGTATGATATGTGTGATGCGCTTCTGAAGTTTTCAAATCTAATGCCATCTCTCACCTCATCAACTCTACAGAGTATTGAAGTTCTCTTTCAACAGATACCTTGAAAGATACAAGGTGCTACCAAATAAACTTTTGAGTACAACAATCACTGCATTGACGCATGTGCTGAGATTGGATGGACCAAATACGAACATGTCGCAAGGGACTCTAGAGTATCTTTTTCGTGAAGTAGTGTCCGCTCTCATCTTGCTATCTCCGAATACACCATGGTATGAAGATAGCTTAATCCAAATAGCCAAGGAAACGAACAAGGTGCGTGTTGTGCCTCCTTTCTCCACTCTGGCACCTTTCTTGCGATGGTAAACTGACTCTTCTTTGTGTATCATCAGCTCGCTTCACGTGTAGCACTATCAGAACCTGCAGACAAGTCTCTAACGGCGTTGATTAGGATTCAGCAATCTCTTATATCTTCTCCTTCAGATGTATATGACTATGACGCAAAATTTTCAAGAGTCCTCACCAGACTCTCATACAAAGTCATAAAAGATGGAGGACTCGATGGCTTGAAAGTAAACGATCTGAGAGCAGTGTTATCATCAATCGACTACTTGATGGAACTTGCTGAAAGGGCGACGAAAAGGGAATATGACGGGCGGATACGGTCCGTGGAGCAGATGGCAAAGCATTTAGTGCTTCAACTCTTGAAACGAAGAGCGTGTGATGTTCGAGTAGCTGTTGAAGGACTTGATTGTAGCAGATTTGTTGAGCCACTTCTCAGTGAATGCGAGCAGATGATGGAGAGAGGCGAAGTGGAAATAAATGTCTTCGGCTGGAGAGAAAGGCTAGCCCAGCATAATCGAATCGCACAGCGAGATGTAATATGGTAGTAGCGATTAAATTTCCAACTCTATCTCGAATCTGATGTATATGAATATGCTCTAGCTATGAATTTACAAGTTGATTCTACAATTCATCTTCAGAATCACCCTCCTCTTCTTCCCGTGACGGGGCCATCTCAACGATATTGGCCTCGACAGTATGTTCACCCTTTGAGTCGTCCTTACCATCATCGTCATCACAATGATCATTGCCTGTAACGACTGTGTAGTTGGGACTCTTCCTCAACGTTCTCAACCAATTAAAGTCCTTAACATCCCAATACATATTCTCTCCCTCACCACCACTTGATTCATCCATCTCCAAGCAATAATAACTACCATCAAATACTATCTTTGTACAATTCTCAATAATCGGTCCACTCCTAACCCAAACACTAAACTTAACATCGCTAGAATCATGTATACGTAATTGATAACAACTACATCGTACTACCGACGAGTAACAATTGGTAACGTGGACTGGACCACATGTAGGCTCTGTAACATATATTTGACAACTTTGTATGTTCTTAATGTGTAGTGAGGGACGGGATCCGTGTAGTAGGATGGTAACATTGTTTAGATTTTGGAGGAGGTAGGACATGATGATACTGTTGTTGTTGCCACCCACTGTTGTTGTTTCGGTTGTAGTAGTAGCAGCGGCGGCGGCGGCATTGTTGTTGAATGTAGGTGGATGTAACCCGTTCAACCTTCGTGGTCCACCGTAATACTGTATATATTGTTGCTGCTCCTTTGTCAATTCATGTTTACTCCATTCTTTGATAGTCCCATCTGAATATATTTCAATGATGCAATCATTTTTATTTTCCAATAGTCCTCCATCATAATGATGATCATTGGAGGTTGTTGTTGTTCCCGTTTCTCCAGCAGTAGTTTGTTCTTTATCCATTTTATTTAGACAGGCATTGTTGGTACCGTCAACAACTTCTTCCACCGTACCCTCTACTCCCACAGCATTAGCATTTCCTAACATAATGTTATTCCGTCCTCTCTCCTCCATAGCCAAACGATAACGCCTAAAAATAAATTTTTCTTTGGGCGAAATAATCTCACGTACATCATCTATATGTTTTAACAATCGATCAATTTCATCGGAGAGTAAGCGTAGATCAGACTGTGATGTCATTTCTGGCATGGGTGTTTGTAGTATGGATTGTAGCAATTGATTATTATTGGTAGGATGACAATGATTGCTTTTATCATTGTTGTTGTTGTTGCTGTTGTTGTCATTATTATTTGTGACGGGCAACAACATCATGGATGAAGAAGAAGATAGACAATGTTTACGCAACAATCGAACATTATCTAATATTGAATCCAATAAATTCCGCCCCTCGGTACGTCGTGAGGCAATGGCATAATATGCCTTGACAGTTTCATACTTTTTTGAGTCTCCATCATTGGAATTACTGTTGTTGTTGTGTTCACCATCATCCGACGACGTTACCAACAATAACGAATCAATCTGACACTGCAACTCGGAACATAATTTACGAAAATTGGACCAAAATTTATGACCCTCCTCTTTGTGATCTCTGCTGCTGTTGTGGTTATGATCAGATGTATTGACAATGATATTTTCAGCATCGATTAGATTATTAGTTGGAGTGTCATAGTCTCTACTGTTTTTGTTGTCTCCGTCAGGAAGGTCAATGCCATCATTATTATCAACGATGGACTGCTGATTGCGACGACGAGACTTTTGCTGCCGTTTGTTGTCGGCTAGGCGTGCTGCCTGTGAGGCTAGGAAGCGTGCCTCTCTCGTGTCCATTGAATTGCTGCTACCCACAGGGTGTCCAGCGACGCTCAAGATTTTTCCGCCAAAGGAGCGAGTTTTACTTAGCCTACCTACATTACAGTTTTAGCCTTCGTGAGTTTTTTTGCGTGGGGAAGGCCAAGATGGACAGATATGTCCATCTTGAACACCCTCTATGTACCAAGCTATTACACATTGAGATCATAAAATATATCCA
>JALLBI010000353.1:0-12830 GCA_036940125.1 Mediolabrus comicus
ATAGATCGATATATCATCAGTTCCAGTGAATTGAATAGGATTGCATTTTTGCATCTGCACTGGTGAATTTCTAACCATACGCTTTGTTAAGCAATGCTCATGTTCAGTTGAAAATTCACTCAAGCTAGAAAAAGTTCAAACTTCTATCTTCTGATGGTAGCAAATGGTTGTTGTTGTTTTAGTTCATTCTTCTTTGACTGCTAAGTCGATATTGTTGAAAAGCCTTTATGTCGATGCTACATGTTTGAGTTACCCACAGACTGTTGGAGTGAAATTTTCTACCCTACTTTCCCACTTTGAAATACCTTACCCAACCCCATCCAATTTTAGTTGCTTTTTTGTTGTAGACGCGAGGAGGATTTGGAATTGTTAAATATTGTATAACAGCTCTTGGTTTGTATAATTTTGAAGCTAGACTAATGTCTCTTTTTCTCCTTAGCTCTACCTTAGTCACTTTTATGCAATGAATATTTATTGATTTATTGATTTAGTTGCAATGGTCGTAGAACAAGTGGTGGTTGTTCTGAATGATCGGTGCACATACAGTAGCCATATTTTTAAGGTTTAATCTACCCTAATTTTTTCGATAACATTCTCATCATTTTTGTCCTTATCGTATTGCATTCATTATTTTGGTAAGTTGTGAAACATTGATGGGCCCCTTGTTTCAATTCATTAACAGTTTGCCCTCTTCAGACTTCATCATTTATTCATTCAGACTGAATTACCTTCAAACGTGCTCTTTTGTTTGATCAACACATCTAAACAACAACTGCTAAACATAATGATTGCATGCACCTCGCCTTGAGAGCTAGTGCCTTCCCACTTTTTCGTGCCAGTCCAATTTTGGCGCGCCCTGACACGAAACTAGCACGAGACTGAACCGCGTACCAAAACGACCCTGCAGGGCTCTATGGGCGGCCGATATGTCATAAGAATGATAAACATTTACAGAACAACTTATTCTTACAATATTTGCGCATTATAGCAATATTCAACAACCAAAATATCAACAAAGAGGTATCATAAAGCAGGGACATATTCTCTAATGCCGTGCTCGTCGTGCATCGGTGAACACTTGAAGTTGATGCTGTTCCAAGCACCCTGGATTCTTGCAGATAAAGATGCCTTCGGAATAATTACTATTCCTCTTCTTCACGCCTTTCATACAGTCGGGATGCATACATTCTAAAGAAGTCTTCTTCGGCTTTGTACATCCCGTTGCCCCAATGGAGCAAGTACGGCGAGTCCTGTCACTACGTCCGCTACCCCCGCTCATCTTCCTCTCCGTTTGAACCAATTTGTGCGATGACTTGATCTGTTTGTAGAGCGCACTATCGTCAAAACGACTCACAACAGTGCTATTAGTACTGCCCCAGCTGATTTCGGAGTGGGTAGGGCTGACTAGCGAGCATTCCACCGAGTCTTCTACAGGTACACCGAGGACGATCGCATCACGCCTTTCGCTATCCTCCCATGGTTTGTTCAACAGATCATACACCAAACACTCTGTGAATCTTTTGATACTCATATCTTGAAACCCGGATTCTTTGGTGCAATGAAACCTGGTAGCATTCCATGAATCTGTAGCCGTGATGCCAGTAAAGGTTGTAATAAGCCTGAACCAACAGTCTGTTGTCCTCCAGCCCTTTTCAAGGGCTAAGTCAAATTGACGAGACTTGTTGTGAGAATCTACAACATCAGAATCATCGAAGTAGTCGGAAATGAGTTCAGGGCGATCGACTTCCCTTTCACACATATTCCCGTGCTTGTCAGGGAACCTGGCAATGTATGGCTTGCCTTCACCAGTGCTTCCTGCATTCCACGTAGAAATAAAAGAAAGAACTGTTGCGATGTTAGACAGATTGTGAATCAAAGAGAATAAATAAAACATGTGAAGCAACTCACTTTTGGATCTGAGGCTGTATTTGTAGCCTATTGCAACCAATTTATTCTCTTTGTCTTCCAATACAATGCTCGAGCCAGATGGCCAATCCTTCATGATTGCCTCAATTTCTTCCTTTGGAAAGCCCGCTGTATTTGTCTTGACTGGGCCGACAAAGTCATGACCCATGTCTTGACATGATTGGGCTGCATTGATGCTAGCAAACCATGAATCACCGTGGAAGACTTCCCTCTCGTTATCTTCTGCACTCTCCCTACGGGCCGGGTGCTTTGTGCCACAATGCGCAACTTGTTCTACGGCGCGTTTGACAAATGCTGCTGTCACGCCAATCTCTGATGAATACTTACCGTATTCATCAGAGTTCATCGCATCCTTACCCCTCTGGATTTCAACAAAGAGCATTATTTCTAGAGACGGAGGAAAGCAAAGAAAGCGTGAGTTCTGATCTGTATATAAATAAATACAGCCCGGAAAGATATACGTAGTTGAATACTCACTGGTTATGGGACACACTACTACCTTGAACTCTGATCCGAGGGGCTCGGGCTTCCGTTGAATGTATGAGATGTTGGGGAGACCGCCGGTCACAGAAGTGCGGGGTCTATAGGCGCTCATCAACTCATCCATTACCTTCTTTCTGCTCGCTGCAACTTTGAACTTCCTGTTGCTGTTGAATCCTTCAATGAGGCGATTGATGCGGTACCAAGGATCAGTTTTGTCATCGCCTTCAAATCCAGAAGGAAGATATCGCTTGAACTCCTCAAAGCGAGGATGTGAGATACCTTCTATCTTTCCTCGGACTATCATCTTTGGAAGATTAGCATGAGGCGATTTTTTCTTCTCTTTGTTGAAGAGCTTCTCAGCTCCACCGATCTCTGCAGGACCTAAAAATACATACATGAATTAGTTAGATGACGAATTACCAACAAAAAAGAGAATACGTCTCATGTATTGCAACTCACCTGCCAAAAGGATGACACCAAAACCACGCATCACTTCCCCGAGTGAAAACTCCTTGGTATTCTTCTTATTGTTGCTTACTTTCTTCGCATTTTCTACTCGCACTGCAATGTTCATACGTCTAACAACTTCCCTTGGATCACCCGGGAACAGATATTGAAACAGTTGAGCAAATGGATATTTATAATCAGGCGCCTCGCAGTCAATGTTCCCCTCGAACATTGAGAAATCAAAGCCGACAACTCCAATTTCATCATAGTCAAAATTATTCTCATCAGGGTAATGAGTCTCCACGACCTGCCAGACATACTTTCTGATGCCCTCGCCATCCTGCCTCTTGAGCTGGTGCGAGGTGAAAATCTTCTCCTCACCAGAATTGAGGCGCACTTTCCACATGTACTGCTTCTTCCCCCCTGCTGCACCAGCACCCTTCTCAGCCCAGACCTTCTCAACAATCATTCCTCTCTCGGGCTCATTAGTATCGGCGTCTTTCTTCCTTGTTTCAACGAGAGCGCCTACCTCCAAACCTTTCGGTTGTATACGTTTAACAATCTCCTCCGCTTCCTCAATGAGCTTTATCTTTTCTTGCAGGTACTTCCTCTTCCTTGCATTACGCCTCTCAGTATCTTCATCTACAACTGCTGCTTCATCAATGTGCATCGTCTCAGCGAGATTAACATCTTCATTCTCTCCTTCATCAGGATCTTCATCGTTTATATCGTCTTCGACTTCTTCAACTACGTCTTCGACTACCACCTCTTCCCTCTCTGCGGAGGGCGGCGTAGGGGGGCGCGGCGTAAGTTCAGATTCTTCCGAATTATAGGAACTTGATGTAGAGCGATCATCTTTACTCTGGACCGGTGTATCTCCATCGGATGGTGAATCTTCGTCGGATTTGGATGACACATCATCGTCTTTACGCTGTCTGCTCTTCCTTTTCTTCTTTGACGGAGTTAATATGATTGCGGCTACTTTCTTTGCTGCCTCTGCCAACGTTTTACGATTTTGAAGCTGGTTCGATGTTTTATTTTCCGTAGTTCCGTCTTCAAATTCAACCAACCACTCCGCCTTTGCGATGGCATCAACAATTGTGCACTTACGAGGATTCTTCCCTCTCGTTTCAACCTTGGAACCCACCTTGAAAGCAGCCATTGTTGATCAAATCCGAAGTGCAGTAAAGATAGAAACACTCCTTCCTGACAATGATCGTTGGCCAGCCCCATGGGGAGGGCTTGCTGGGAGTTGGCCGCCATTGTGTATGTGTGTAGTTGCTCATCAATGGTTTGATCATATTTTTTGAAGATTTGGGCTGATTTTGGAGGGGATTTCTGCGTAGGAATTAGTACAACATCTGGGGCGAATCTGGCCGCACCGCAAAAAAGTGAAGACCATGAACGTCGACCGCACTTTTTGAGGCGGTGTAGCTCCTCTTCTCAAGGAGGTAATCTGGCCCCCAGTACACCATTTTTTTCGTCATATCATACAGAATCATCCATAAGAAGGGCAAAACGTCAAACTAATTACTTTAGCGGCCATAGCTGCGGAAAAACTGACACAAAACTGAGACGATCGCGCCACTTTCGTTCCAGACTGGCACGAAAAAGTGGGAAGGCACTAGAGGTACAATGAGTCTCTCCAAATTCGAGAGAGAAAGGTGAGTAGAAAGTTCACTTGGCAAAACCCTCTTTCAGCTTCTTCCGGAACCTGTCTCCTGAATTGATTCTTTGTTGTTGACGCTCATATATTAGATGTATCGTACCTCCTTTTAAAAGTCAAAGTCCCCGTCCGCCTCTTCTCTGAATTTACCTTTGAGCAATGATTTGCATCAGCTTTGCCACCAAACAACTACGTTTTCCTTCTATCACCATACTTAGTCGCTGTGATAAAATGCACTGACATTTTGTCTCAATCTCACTTGCAGCGCTTCACTTCATCAATCTTTCACAAAGCAAACTAGCCCATCAGTCATATTTTGCAACACGAACATGTTTTGCTAGTGCTGCTCAAGCAGGACCGAACTAGCACCATTATTCCTCTCCAAGCAAATTCAATCTTTGAAAATGTGATTGCTTCGTAGTACTCATCAGAAAGGTATACCTTCCAAGCTTTCCCGTAAACGTGAACTCTGTTCGTGGGAGTGTTTGTTCGACAATCAATTATGAGTGGTTGCAAAGGAGACAGGTTGGTGTTTGTTGATGCATCATTTTGATACTCGAGCTCTAAACTTCTTGAGGCATTCGCAAATGCTAAAATGCCATCCAAGTTCCCTATCAGTGTCTTTTTATTCTCACAACTATTTTCATTTTCAGCTGTCCAACTTTCAAACATTTTTGGATAGTCATGCAGTAATTTGCGCGCCTCCAACCCAGATCTAA
The DNA here is from genome assembly GCA_036940125.1 of Mediolabrus comicus. Lineage (NCBI taxonomy): Eukaryota > Bacillariophyta > Thalassiosirophyceae > Thalassiosirales > Thalassiosiraceae > Mediolabrus > Mediolabrus comicus. The sequence continues at coordinate 5,242 of JALLBI010000353.1, forward strand.
ACCCGACTGTACAGTAAGTTACAACCATATCTGGAAGAGGATAGTTGTCTACATGATCTACGTCAACATTGTCTTCAAATTTAGCTTCAAGCGACGGCAGAATTTTTGCTTTGAAATAATCCAATGACACAGCTCCTGATATAATGGATACATCTCTTTCTGATTTGGATCGAACGTCTACCAAGATTACACGTCGTTTACGAAGACTCCAATTTATTGGAAATGGAAGTGATGATTGTGTTGACGACGATGATTGTAATGACTCTTCAATGAGTTCACGTGAAGATATACCTTCTACATCAGAGAAAAGAGACTGATAATAATGAGCCGCTGCTTCTGTTGATGAAGCAGCCATGGCGACTACGCGAGGCAACCTCGCTCGAGACCATAAGAACTCACACTGGCGCGATGGTGGTAGGTTGTGTGTTGATTGTTTTGGTTTTGAAGGGTGAAGGTGGAAGGTGAGGAAAGAGGAAAGGATAAGGAGGGGAAGGAAAAGAGAAAAGAGCGTCCTCCACCCAAAAGTGGAGTTTGTTTTTAGAGTTTGTGCTACCTAGCTTTGAAGATAGAGCAAGATAGAAGATAGAAAAATACTAAAAGAAATCTTCGCGCTTCACCATAAACGTACTCATTTTGCTAATTTTACACAACATATAATAAATACTTATCTTCTTCCTACCATCATAAACGTGGCTTGCATGTCTACACCATATTTCGATATCCATCTGCAAAAACTGCTGAAGGAGCGAGTTCAACTTGTCCTGGAAGTCCAGTCCGCGAGCAACAATTCCCATTGTAAGTATCAAAGTCTGCAGTGTGTCTACCCATCTGGCAAATAGTGCATGACATACAAAATGTGGCACACATACAATCCTCGCAACCAATGCAAGTGCTCTCTGGAATCTGGTATTTGTCACGTATAGATTCCCGAGTATTCTTGACGAGTTTCAGCAGGTGAAACAAGAATAGCACGTTCAAGACCATGATCGGCGCATAGTAATCAATCCCTAAATCTTGGCCTCGCTCCCATCTGACCTTGAGCATTAGAGCTGCACTTAAATCCATTGCAGCCCAGAAACAGAGAAAAACAGTCATATTTGTGCAAGACAGGCTGCTAACGAGTTTGTTAGAAGGTCGGGCCTGCCAATCGAGTCCTACTCTTGTCATAATTTGACCCAGCGCAACTGGTAATGGCATGACATGCAAGAAATAATGAGCAATAATGAGCAGATTGACAAGGATCGCAAAAGAAAACACAAATAAAACAACTTACTGCACGGAAAGAATATACCATTTAAGAATAGCGGGTGACACATTCCTGTACTGAAGCAGTCGCATAAGCCATCTTTCCACCCTCCCATGGTTACAGGTATTTCGATCGTGTCCAGATCCTTCATTGTACTAAGGAACTGTTGTCCTTTCGTCACTCCACCACTAGGTACGGTAGCCAAGAACTTTCTTGATCCAAGTTGTGCTTCAAACATGTATCCTCCTGGTAAATCACTCGGCGCTACCACCTCACATGTAGTAACTCCACCCCGTCCGCCGCGTGGTGTAGCTGCTGCTGCTTGTCTCTGTTGTTCAAGTTCATAATTGTTTGAGGCTTGATTGCCAGAAAACCCGTAGTTTTCGACTTGAGGTCGAGCATCATAATTGTCTTTGATATACGCATTAGATGCACCGTTCTCAAACGCGAGACCTCCTTGAGCCTGCCGCTGATCTTGCATATTTAACGCTAGCAACCTTTCATTCAATTCATTCAAGTGATTCTGCCAAAAACTTTTCGCCTCCGGTGTCACACTACCTTGCATCAAGAACTTGGTTTCATTTATCTCAGCCATGATTTGCTGTCTTGCCAAACTCTCTGCCGTTGCTTCCCAATCGTTTGTTACGGATACTGATGGGTTGTACCCATCATTATTTTGATACGCCATTGACGAACTCGCATATGGGTCGACACTAGCTCCGCTATAGACGCTTTGTTGTTTTGTGGTAGCCATAAAGTCATTTGCGTGAGCATATGGGCGATCTTGAATCTCGTAGCTAGAAGTAATGGGGATATCATCGTGATCGTCCTGTTTTACGGAATATCTCACACCTGTGTTGTTGCTCAAGTCTAACAGAGCGTTCATATTCTCTCGATCCAATCCCAACATATGACACTGCCTCGTCAAATCGACGAGGGCTTTGTTTGACTTGGTTCTAGTATCACCGTTTTCAATCAGCTGTAATCTGTGTCGAAGGGCATCTACAAACTTTCTTCTCACTGAATATGGAAGCATTTTCTGAAAGAAGGCTGTATCTTCGCCGGAGAGTGTGTAATATGAGCTGCTTGCTTGGAGTTTGGGCAGCAACCGATCAGTAACCAGAGTGGCTATCACGTGATATGCATTATCATTGTGTTTGAGATCGAAGTTATCGCTATCAGCGATGCCACCACCGCTACTTTTTGATGCACCAATGTTTGAAGAAGAATTGTAACGCCCCCCGCTAGCTCTACTCTTTCGGGATGAGGCGGCGGCACGTCGGGCATTCTCAATGGCACTGTTGGCCATAGCGACGGCGGCAGAGGCGGAACTCTGGGTCGACGAAGATCCATTCATCGCGTCCCCCAGAATGTAGCAATGGCAACGAAGATGATGATGCCCTAATAGTTGGTCTCCTATCTATCTAGTTGTATGAGATGAGTAGCGAGCTTTTTTCACCTCATGCATTGGGATTGGGGCAGAAGCAAGGGCTCTTTTGAGGCTCTTTTGGTTTTTAGAGTTTCTTTTTGTTTTTCTCGTTTGGCGATTTTGAGTTTGGACCCTCAGCCCCAGCCCACGCACGCAACTCCAAGAGTACATAAGCAGGGTCTGCGTCAAGTGGTTCCCGCCACGTTGAAGCTAACCATGTCATCAGGAAGTTGTAGCGAGTTTTGAGCGATGTTTCACGAGTTCCTACGTACCTCTGGTAGTCCAGCATTGTCCAGCTGCCCGGTACTCAATGTATTAATTCCGCTCGTATGAGTACCGACCATCTCCAACTTTTTAATCGTCATTGGTAGTAAACGGCACTGATACGACAAATTGAACTTGTTCATGAGACGGTAACGGGACTCAGCATTTTTAATTAGGGCCAGAGCAGCCGACGCAGACCCTGCTTATATACTCTTGCGCAACTCCACCCAAAATTCAGCCCACGCAACATTCACTTCAAAATAGGGCTTCCTTGATAAATGAGACTACTCCTACTCCGCCTCTTCAACCAACCAAAAACAACACTTCAGCGTGTCTGTGAGGAACACTCCACGGCTCACTCGGACTTGCTGCTTACGTTGAACTGCCGATGAGAATCTAATAGCGTTCTTACATCAGCATCATAGGACTTAGCTGTTGCAGTTATCTGCAACTACAACACTTCTTCTTACGTTTACTTACTTATTCTGAGTTGGAATTGGAGTAAGGAGGAATAGAACTTTTGTTGCCCAAACAACTACAACCCTCTGATAGAAAAACCACATAACATCCACGTCCAATACAGAACAAAATGAATTACAGCGAGGATCTGAACACCGATGGAACGATAAGTCGTTGCAAAACAGCTGCATCTGCGATAGAGAGAAATTCAATATGTAGACGGAATCAATTGAAACGACGAGAGTCTCATCNAAACAGCTGCATCTGCGATAGAGAGAAATTCAATATGTAGACGGAATCAATTGAAACGACGAGAGTCTCATCGGCATCGTTTAAAGTTGTCATCGCAACGAATCATCCTTGTCTTGTGTTCAGTATTTATGTGTTCTTGCATATGCAAGAGAAGCAATGCATTCTCGATATCACCTCCATCAACGCATCAATCTATATTCAACACTCATTCACAACCTCAGAGATATAGCAGAAGTACAAGATTCTACATGAGTGCAATACTCGAACCCCCTTCTCAATCATCACCGGTATCGGCATCTCGCATGTCCGACTTTCAACAACGAATGAAAGGCATAGTGAAGCGTAACGGAGGTAGAAAGATGGTTGGCACGTCTCGATCAGTAGCCGAAAGACCAGCGAATTTACGGACTGTTCATACTTTGGAAGAATATAAGGATGCGCTTGATGCAAGTAGTGGAAAGATGGTTGTAGTTCGATTCTTCGCGACGTGGTGTAAGGTAAGATAGTATGTAGCTCTATGAACGGTGTATTCTCATCCGCTCATCGTGACAGTTCCACTCATCTTGCTGACACTTCTCCTGTTTCTATCTTTATAGGCATGCAAAGCCATTCAGCCGTCCTTCTATCGCATGGCATCTCTCTACCCACACGTAACTTTCCTTGAGGTCCCTGTCACAAACCATAACGCAAACCTACATCAAGGACTCGAAGTACCATCACTTCCTTATGGTCACATTTATTACCCTGAGGCTGGATTAGTCGAAGAAATGAAGATATCTAAGAAATATTTTCATGGTTTGGTTAAGATGGTGCGCTGGTATGATGATGGTTCTTGTGGAATTGATGAGTTTGTGCCAGAGAGTGAAGATGCCGACGAAAAAGACAAATAATAATGACGACAATCTTCATCAACGATCAGCACTCATTCCTTGCAATGTCACATTATCTACACCGTGTGCTATAGAGATAGAAAAGAGAAACTTACCCCCAATACTTAGGAATAATGGTTGTATCTACAAGCCAATCTTTTAGAGAAGTACTCAATTTGCTTGGTTTGAAGGTGACGAATGTTTTTTTTTCTCAACATGGCTCTTTGCAATAATATAATACAGCGCCTGTGTCATTCAAAACACCACGTTACTATCAACCACTTCTTCTTCTCTGCAAAGCTCTTCAACTAGTGTATATGGAAATCAATCCAGCGACCTTCTTCTCACATTGTGATTTCCCGATCAAAGGCCTTTTCTTGTGAGCGACTATCACCTCAGCAAGATAATCATCCGTACTCGCTTGTACGTTCATTCCGCAGTCTGGGCATGTATGTTGACAAACAGCTCCTCCTACACAATGTCCAGTCTTCCAACCAGAACAACGCTCTTCTTCGGGAACTCCGCGAAGGGCGCTGTCAATATGCATGCCTCATCCAGCCCACGTTTGTTTACCACATGTTTTGCAAGTGTCTTGGACGTTTTTTGCATCAATATGATGTATAAAAGCGGAAGCATAATATTTGAAAAAGGGTTAAGCAGCGAGGCGAGGAATGAAAGCATCTGCAACACAGCACAAACAAAACCAAAGGCGTTACCTTTCCAGCACATGATGCTAATTTATTGCAGGGATAAATGCTGTAGAGAGGTCAGTAGTCAGTAGTAATGAGAACCCTACCTTCCTTGGTTAACCCAATCCACAACGCAAAACCAACGAAAGTCAGCAAAGATATGTACCTACTACTTTTATGCATGTATAACAACTTATCAGTATTTGACACTTCTATGACGTCACAGCAAGAACTCTTCAAAAGATTCTTTCACATCACTCTCAAAAAAGAACAAATGAAAATCATTCTGAAGAGCAACCTCAAGCAACAATCGTCTTCCATACCATAATATTTTTTCTTAGATCAGCCACCACTGTTCAACAACACCTTATCCATTATTCTGCCTATATGCAGCATCATCATTCATCACTTGATCCTATGTCACCACCGTCAATCAGCATGGAAGAAGAAAAGAAAGCCGAAGAGGCACCACCAACAACCGCAGTGCTTCAAGCATCGCCGGCTAAAGTTCAGCCCAATTTCACCGCTCCATATGGCCCTAATGTTCACGTCTCTCGTCATCCTGTCTTAGCTCACAAGCTCTCTATTCTTCGCTCATCCAGCACATCACCCTCCTCCTTCCGTTCAGTACTACGTGAGATAACTTTTCATTTGGGCTACGAAGCTACATCTACTTTGGCTACCAAAGACATCCCAATTACAGTTCCTGGAACCAATCACACTGATCACATTGATGCAATAGGACAGAGAATAAGCGATAAAGTCGCCCTTATCCCGATTCTCCGCAGCGGTCTCGGCATGGTCGATCCAATGCTCGAATTGGTCGGCAATGCGGTCGTTCACCACATTGGGATGTTTCGTTCAAAACACAGTACCATGCCAGTCCAATACTACAATCGGCTTCCCAAACAGTGTGATGTGGGCGTTGCCTACGTTATGGATCCTTTGATTGCTACCAGTGCCACAATTATTAGTGTAGTTGGTATTCTAAAGAAATGGGGAGTGCCAGAAATCCACGTCATGTCGGTCATTGCTTCAAAAGTTGGTCTTTCAGAGCTGTTGAAATATCATCCAGATGTGCACGTCACTGTGGGCACAATTGATGAGGAGTTGAATGCTGATGGTGATTTGGTTCCGGGGCTAGGTGATGCAGGCGACCGGTTGTTTGGCACGCCGATTATGGAGGAGGATGAGGAGGAGTTGGTACATCCTTCCAAGAGAAAGAGGACAATGAGTGTTGCATCGGAGAGCTAGATTATTTTGTAGTGGTTGTTGCTGATGCATTATGCCCCCTATTATAGAGATACGTTGATATTAGGGGCAACATAATATAAAAGATTGGGGAAATTTTGAATAGATAGAAAACGACAAAGCTGCACATTATTATGAAGGATGGAAACAAGAAGTCTCCTGCTAACGTGGTCAATGACAGAAGTAGAATCACATTATAAGAAAAGGGAATGAAAATCAAATATTTCACAGTATATATGATTAAAGTATATCAATCTTACTCTACGAAAGTCTTCGTTAATTATTCTCAAAAACCTTCTCCACAGCTTTCAAAATTGATGTGAAGGAAAACGAGCGATACTTTCCCCACAAAGTGTGACTGTACCAAGTCGATATTGGTGCCCGTGGTGCATCGATTCCGTGTAGTATCTTTGAAATACAGAGGTTGCGATAGTCCATATGTTCACGGATCTGAACGGTGGCGCATGCTCTTTCTTGTCTACGCGAGGATAAAAGTTGCATAATCGAGGTGGCATCTGAAGATAGGCAAGATAATAGACGGACATTGTCGAGAGGAAAGTCCTTGATGACATCATCGACATGTTCATCTTTCTTGACAGTAGTACCCTTTTCAAAGAAGGTTTGGATGAGACTTTGGAATTCAACAAGCCGCGCCGATTTCTCATCATGAACATGTTCATCTTCCATGGACTCTTCATTGACATTTGACACCTTCTGTATGATATCATACATTGACTGCACTTTCTCGACACCGACTTGCTCCTTTGCGGAGAACTGCTTCATCATCATTGATTTTAATCCGTCAATACTTTTATTTCCACATTCAGAGTGATCCCCATCAGTTGGTTTTGTTCGGAGCAAATTCACGCCGTCTTTCTTCAGTTTCACATGCAACGCCCGGCCACTAGTCGTAACGTCAAGTGAAAGCTCAAGCTCCCCCCTTTCTTGTAAGCGTCTTAGGGCAGCATAAACATGACGAGGCTCAGATATCGGCCCCATACAACGGGCACAGCGAACAATGGAGAATGTATACGTGCCAAAACTGTACGCGTAAAAGCCCTTCTCAAGTGCAGTCCCCCCAGACGATCCAGATGGGAGGTCAACCCGAGAGCTACACTTTTCAATGCTGC
>JALLBI010000354.1:0-12331 GCA_036940125.1 Mediolabrus comicus
GAAAATAAACCTAAACCAACCCCCCCCCCATCAAATCAAAAAATCACAATCACGGTGTACTACCTACTACTACTACTACTTATGCTTATGATTTGGATACGGTCACTGGTGGATTTCGATTATTATCTACCGACTGTCTACTGTTAATCATCTTCCAACTGTTATCGGCTGCCCGCGTGCTTCTTCTTGTCGACTAACTGTTCACTCATAATAATAATAATACACTTCTATCAGCATCATTAAAATGGGACGCGTTGGCAAATTGAAATTCAAAGGAGAGGCAAAGAAGAAGTCCAAGAAGAGCTCGAAACATAAATTGTCTAGTCCTGATGCTAATCAATCAACCAGCACCGAGTCTATCACGCAAAATCAGCAGCAGCAGAAACAGCAGCATCATGAAGCTCTGAGCTATGCTGGGGGCGCTTCCGTTGCAAGAGGTGGTGACAGCGGCACGAGTAATAGTGATAATAATAATGAGAGTGCAATTGCGACTTCACACAACAAGAATCCACAAATAAGTGAGGGTCAAGGGTTCATTACTACATCATCAACAGTCGTTACAGGACATAATACAGCATTCAAAACACAATTACATGTTGGTGATGCAATATTAACCCAAACAACCAAGGGAGAAGAGATGCGAATCGTTAAAATGGTGCTATCACCGATTAGCATTAGTATTTCGTCAGCGTTTTCATCTGATCTAAAGACTCCCACGGCATTCAAATACATTAACAAACCACGAGATGATGCACGTGAGAAGGCAGCAAAGGTGGCAAAGGCACGATTGGAACAAGAAGAGGTGGAACAACGAGCAATGGGAACATATGGGAATAAGAAGGGAGAGATTGTCTATCGCGAAAGGACGGAGCATGGATCGTATAGAATCAAAAGAGAGCAAGCAACAACAGACTTGAGCCGATCGGATCTTTTGGCTGTTAGGGCGAAGAAAAAGAGTGATAGATATTGTTGAAAAAAATGTTATTATGGTCGGAGACAAGATTCATTGTTGAAACAAATCCTAATATATAGTATCTTGAATACAAATTAGAGCGTAACCATTGCTTTACTTCCACTCAGTGTTCAAGTGGACAGTGGACCAAGGGAACCTGTGTTTCTTGAGCTCCTCTCTCCTCTCCTACTATACCATCCCTTTTTATCACATCACCCATGACATGTCACATGTATCGTCACTTTTAGATTCATCACCTTGCATTTTTTGTTTGTGCACATATGTATGAACAATGGCGGCCTGGCTCAATATCATCTAAGTGTGACCTACTGCCTACCATTAATCAGATAATCAACCATTCAACATGATGGAAGACGACGATCAATCAAATAACGAAAATAATACAGCGGGAGGATCTGCCGCTGCTGCGCCCTCATCCGCCGAAGAAGTAGTCTTTGGTACACAACTACAAAACAATGACGATAATGATGATGACACTGCCTCTGAACCTAGCACGCCTGCCCGTAGAAGTAGAACTAATGATAATAATAATAATGACAATGATTCCGTGGTCGCTGAAACACCTGCAATTTCCAACAGGACTTCAGCCATGATGATGACACCTGGTGCAGCTGACAATTTGGCAGAGGAGATTTTGGGAAGTGTGCGTAAGCCTAGGGGTAGTGGTGGTGGTCAAAACGCCACTAATAATAACAATGACGATGATGATTCATCATCTGAGGCTGAACAGCAGAATAACGAAGATAATAATCGTTGGAACTCTCCCGCGAGGAGTGCAATGAGCATGCTGTCTGGAAATCGTAGTAGGAGGAGTAATGTGCAACAAGATGGTGATGATAATAATAATGCCAATGACGATGATAATGGGGGCGGTATATCTGGGGGTGATGATAATGGAGATGAGAATGATGAAGATGAAGAAGATGAGACTACTCTAATTCGGGGGACAGATGTTCATGTTCAGACTGCAGCGGCGGCATTTAGAGATTTCATCCGTAANAATGCCAATGACGATGATAATGGGGGCGGTATATCTGGGGGTGATGATAATGGAGATGAGAATGATGAAGATGAAGAAGATGAGACTACTCTAATTCGGGGGACAGATGTTCATGTTCAGACTGCAGCGGCGGCATTTAGAGATTTCATCCGTAACTTTGTTAGTGTGGAAGATAGTGAACGCGCCATGGCCAAGGAGGCCAGGCGTAAGAGTAAGCGGAGAAGACGTGCGGCGGCTGCTGCGGGGGGAGCTGGTGGTGGCGGTGGTGGTGGTGACGACGATGATGATGATGGTATCGGTGGAGAAGAGTCCCGTGGAGAAAATAGCTGGGATCTACCCAGCGATGATGAAGACGATGAGAATGCCACACCCAAGGTGCCTGTTTACATGCGCAAATTGGAAAATATTTTGTTGCGTGGACATTCTGAACCTACTGCCGACTCTCTCACGTCTGCGGCTGCGTCTGCTGGTGCAGGACGTCTTGGGGTGGCGAGTTTAGACTTGGATGCCTTACACTTGCACTTCCACTCTCCGGCATGTCAACGCCTCTATGGATGGTTGGTCGATTATCCAGCTGAAATTGTACCCTTGATGGATATTCTTCTAGGACGTGAATTGGAGACATTGCGCGAAACACTTAGGTTGCAACAAGAGGAACGATTGGCCGATGCAGAGGCACGGGGGGATGAACAGGAGGTGGAATTAGCCGCTGGGATATTGGAATTGCTTCCTGAAGTGTTGCCAAGGGTCCAGGTCCGTCCTTTCCACTTGAGAAATCTATCTCACATGCGTGAATTGGACCCCAATTCTATTGACACCCTGCTTTCCATCCGGGGGATGGTTGTGAGGACCTCTCCTGTCATTCCAGATCTGAAAGTTGCCTTCTTTCAGTGTAGTATTTGTGGTCAGTCAGAGCAAGTAACAATTGATCGGGGACGGATTTCAGAACCAACCCAGTGTCCAACTTGTCATGTCCGTCATGGATATTCACTCATCCACAATCGATGTTATTTTAGTGACAAGCAGATGGTCAGAGTGCAGGAAACGCCCGATGAAGTTCCTGCCGGCGAGACTCCGGCAAGTATTGTGGTGTTTGCATACGATGATCTTGTGGATGCAGTCCGGCCCGGAGATCGTGTCGAAGTGACTGGAGTCTTCCGTGCCCAGGCTCGTAGAGTCAATCCTAAAATCACCAAGGTGAAGAGCATCTACAAAACTTATGTGGATGCTATTCACTTTCGTAAGGTGGTTTCTCATGGATCCAGCGCGGCAGGCACTCGATCTGCAAACACTGCGGCGAAAGATGACGTTGCAAAGGCTGGCGAGAAGGGTCCTGGTAAAGAAATGCGTGTTGATGGAGTCACTCATGGTTCTCGCTTCTCTCCTGAACGCATTGCTGAATTGGAAGAATTGTCAAAGAAGACAGATGTTTATGATCGATTGGTAAAGGCATTGGCTCCTTCCATTTGGGAGCTGGATGATGTGAAGAAAGGAGTCCTCTGCATGTTGTTCGGGGGGAATTCACGAAAAGTAAAGAAAGGAACTGAGGCGAGGAGAAAGAATCGAGAGAGGGCGCGTCAAGAGATGTTAGACGCTGACATGGAGGTTGATGAAACTGACGTAGAAGAAGATGACGAAGATGATGGTGAAACCAAGTTGAACAAGCGTGGTGACATTAACATTCTGCTTGTTGGTGATCCAGGTACAAGTAAGTCGCAGCTCCTTGGCTATGTCCACAAGCTTTCACCCAGAGGAGTGTACACGTCAGGAAAAGGCTCTTCTGCTGTTGGTTTGACAGCATCAGTCGTACGCGATCCTGAGACTCGTGAGCTGGTGATGGAATCAGGAGCTTTGGTCTTATCAGACCAAGGTATCTGTTGTATTGATGAATTCGACAAAATGTCTGGAACTACTCGTGCTATTCTTCATGAGGCTATGGAACAACAGACCGTCTCAATTGCAAAAGCGGGTATCATTGCGACGCTAAATGCGCGCACCAGCATCCTTGCATCAGCCAACCCTGTTGAATCTCGATACAATCCATCGTTGAGTGTCGTTGAAAACATTCAACTACCCCCAACATTGTTGAGTAGGTTTGACTTGATTTATCTCATTCTTGACGCACCGAATGTGGACAATGATCGTATGCTTGGGCAGCATCTCGTTGGGCTCTACTATGAAACCCCCAATGTTGTTGAACCACCTCTTGATCACGGTCTGCTCCGGGACTACATTGCATACGCTCGTGAGAATATTCACCCTGAACTCAGCGATCTTGCTAGTCGCGAGCTCATTTCTGCGTATATTGAAATGCGCAGAGGTGGAAGTGGTGGTAATGGAGGCAGAGGAAGAACCATCTCTGCCACACCTCGACAACTTGAGTCATTAATTCGTTTGTCGGAGTCACTGGCGAGAATGAGATACAGTCGAGTAGTCACTCGCACAGATGTTAGGGAAGCTGTTAGGTTGATGAAAGTTGCAACTCAGGCAGCAGCTACCGATCCTCGCACTGGTCGTATCGATATGGACATGATTACGACAGGAAGAAGTACATTGGAAAGAGAGCTTGAAGAGAACTTGGGTGCTAGTCTGAAAGAGTTGTTGATTGAGAGGAGAGGGAACCGTATGAGCGTGAGTGAAATTAGGCGTACGCTAGAAGAGATTCTTAATACCCAAATTCAGCAGGAAGACCTCACCGAAGTACTAAGGATGTTCGAGGCTGACGGATTGGTGCAATACAGTGAGCGTAGTCAGACTGTCTTTGTAAGAGCGGGAGTGGTTGGATAGAAAGAAGGATATACGTTAATTACATTAATCTCCTATTCATACGTCAAATATTTGGACGATTTTTTTTGAATTGCGGTGTATCTTTTCGCCTTCATTCTCTTGTAAGTCGATCATCACATTCATCACGATTCCTGCCTCTTGTCAAATAATAGAGTACTTGGTGCTCTTCCGAGATCAATTGGTAATTCATCTTTTGTCAAATCCAAAGTGTGTAAACAAATTATCTTGACCATTGCCATATGATGTATCGCGTGGTGAGCGACAAACCCTAGCTCTCTTTCAATGGTACTTGCCAGTCCAATCTCTGCATCATCATCTGCAGATATATTAAAGTAAGCTCTAACGGGTTGTGATGATGTTTTTATCAATTTATCCTCGCATATTGTTTCATTTAATGATGTGAACACATCTGTTACGTCAATTAATCGTTTCCTGGCTTCTATTATAGACTTCTCCAACGTGCCACCTCTAACTCGAAGGTCGTAGTGTAGCTCTCCACCTTGCTGTATTATAGATGCATCTTGAGCGGCAGTGCTCGCGACAAGAGCTGCTAGCTCGACATGATCCATCGAATGTCTATAGTGCTGACCTATGCTAGCCTGTACGATCGGACAAGTCTTTTGAAAGGCGTCCGATGCTTGGGTAGCTCCATGCTTCGCCAATAGCAGGTCCAGCAGGCCGATCTTTTGGCTGAGAATAGCAATGTTTGATTTGATTAAGGCACGCATGTGGTTGTAGTATGGAGGTTGGTCACAGCCAGTGGTGAACGGTGGCGTCCCGGAAATTAATGTATTGATTCCGAACGTATGTCCAAAGATACGACTTCTGACACCCCCTCGCCTTTTTTGCCACGAGATGATCGTCATCGATGACAACAAAATGAAAAGCGTACAGCCAACAGCCACTACTATTCTCTTGACGTCACTGACATCATTTCCATCCATAGCTGACACTTTTGCTATTCTGCCTCTTCACATCACCTTCATTTTATCACTTTAGGCAACAGCTACTACCACCCTCTGTATTCTTTGCTCTTTGTATCATCAGATTATATACACATCTACCAAAATCATGGAGGCCCGATCAACATCCGTGCATGTCGAGGTGCACGCACCTATTTGTGCAGCTGCCGCTGAGATACTCACGCCAGACTCTCTTCGTTTCATCGGTTACCTATGCCACAAGTTTGAGGATCGGCGTCGTGCCCTCCTCAGTGCACGTGCATCGAGAGCTCTAGAATTCGATTCGGGTGCATTACCTCACTTTGAAGGAAGTGGAAAAAGTGGAGGGACCATGAGAGAACCCCATTCTCATGCTACGGAAGATCCACATTGGAGATGCGCTCCCATTCCTGATGATGTGTTAGACCGACGTGTCGAGATTACTGGGTGAGTGCTACATACACCAGCTTGTTGCTTTGCAAATTCTGAAACATCTATGTGTTTGGTCCTAATAAACCCCTTCTTAACCTACATTGTCTCTGCAACTTCAGACCCGTGGATAGGAAAATGGTTATCAATGGTCTAAACAGTGGAGCTAACATCTACATGGCTGACTTTGAAGATTCGACATCACCGACTTGGAGTAACTTGACTGAAGGTCAGCGTAATCTACGCGACGCAGTAGATGGTAAAATCACATTCACAAACGCCAATACTGGTCGGGTGTACGCACTCAAGGAAAAAACAGCAGTCCTCTTTGTTCGTCCTCGTGGATGGCACTTGGACGAAGCGCATGTGACCGTGAATGGACGAGTAGCATCAGGAAGTTTGTTTGATTTTGGTCTGTACTTCTTTCACAACGTTCATTCTCTTTTGGCCAAAGGAACGAAGCCATACTTCTATCTACCCAAGTTGGAACATTATTTGGAAGCTCGGCTGTGGAATGACGTCTTCCGTGCTGCTCAGAGCTACTTTGGTGTACCCAAAGGTACAATTAGGGCAACGGTGCTGCTAGAAACGATCACCGCTGCATTCCAGATGGAGGAGATCCTATACGAATTGCGTGATCACTCTTTGGGATTGAACTGTGGTCGCTGGGATTATCTCTTCTCCTACATCAAAAAGTTCAAGTGTCATGGTGATAAAATTGCACCTGATAGGTCTCATCTTACAATGACTGACACTCCCTTGCTAAGGAGTTACGTTGATAGATTGATCTTCATTTGCCATAAGAGAGGAACTTTTGCAATGGGTGGAATGGCTGCACAAATCCCTATCAAAGGCGATCCTGCCGCCAATGATGCTGCCATGGCAAGAATCAAAAAGGATAAACTGAGGGAAGTGATGGCCGGCCATGATGGGACGTGGGTTGCTCATCCTGCTTTGGTTACACTAGCAAAGGGAGTGTTTGATAAACACATGCAAGGAAAGAACCAGATCGATAAGAATCCTGGTTTGGCTGGAAAAGATGTGTCTGAAGCAGACTTGTTGGAGTTGCGGTCGGTTCCAAAAGGTGAGGCCATTACAAGTGTCGGGCTTCAGAAGGGCGTATCTATTGTTCTTGCATATACCGAGGCATGGCTTCGAGGTGTTGGGTGTATTCCTCTCAACCATCATATGGAAGATGCTGCGACGGCTGAGATAAGTCGTGCCCAAATTTGGCAGTGGAGATTTCATGGAGTACCAACAGAAGATGATGGAGTAGTCATTACCTCTAAGAGGATTGCAAAGCTTGTTCATGATGAAGTTAAGAAACGCAGTGGAGGCGAAGATAGAGGAAAGTGGTTCTTGGCTGGAAAATTGGTAAGGAGAAAAGTGCAAAGTGTATCTGCATTGATTAGTAACTGTATCTTTTCGTCTAATCTGCAGCTGTTTGATCAACCTTGTTATCCATAGGTGGAAGATATGTTGACAAAGGATAAGCTCGATGACTTTCTAACAACAGTGTGCTACCCCCATATCTTGACGACGAAATATGAGGGTGATGTGATTCCTGAGGATGAGCATGTCTCAAAGCTGTAAGAAGCTGAGATATACTTTTTGTGCTGCTTGAAGGGGTACCTGCGTATGTGCTGTTTAGAGACCTAAGTCGTTGTTTAAGGTTCAATTTGCATAGTTAAAAAGACTTTCCCCATCTTTCTTTTTCACAAAGTGATGAGGATGAACATACTCCTTCAAATAGTAAGACCTTGTTCCACCCTTCTGGATATTGCAGCTCGGAGTACAGAGGTTTCAGCTCATCTGGGTAAGCCCAGTACCCCCCTTTGTTATAACATAGTGATATCCTCTCTAGAGAATATAACCCCCTGAGATGAGCCTACCTCCAAAAGTAGTACATACCCCTGGGGGATCTGACAATGGCATGGCAACGGCAGGGCAACGGCACATGGCACGGATCTAACATTCGGATAGTGCAACATAAGGGAGTAGATCTCGATCGCTGCAAAAGCAAAAGACACAAGTAGTGCAATCATTATTAATAATCAAACAGCCCAATGCCGCCGCCACGACATGGAGGACAAGGAAATGTGCGTCAAATAGACGACACTGGCGGTCCACAGGCATGGTTCAATTCACTGCCCGTAATTACGCGATACTGGTTCGGTGGTGCTCTTCTTACCACGGTAATGTGTAACTTTGGGTTCCTCCCAGTCATGAAGGTTATTTGGGTGTGGGATAAAGTATGGGACAACTTTGAGGTTTGGCGTTTTCTTACTCCATTCCTATTCGTTGGCAAATTCGACTTCAATACGCTAATGGCTCTTTATATGTTGCAAAGTTATTCAAATCGATACGAAATGGAGCCGTACAATACTGGTGCTGGTGGTGGAACTGCTGATTACGCATTTGCGTTGATGTTTGGAGTTATTTCTATCTTCGTTACGTACCCCATCATGGGAATGTTACTCCCTNTACGCATTTGCGTTGATGTTTGGAGTTATTTCTATCTTCGTTACGTACCCCATCATGGGAATGTTACTCCCTGCTCCTCCCATTTTTGCTCGAACATTGATGATGTTCATCTTATATGTGTGGAGTAAGCGACATCCTACTGCTCCTACAAGTATTTGGGGTGTACAGTTCCAGGCAATCTATTTGCCATTTGCACAAATAGCACTCAGTGTTGTTATGGGAGGCATGTATGCCGATTTGGTTCATGGGATGGTTTGTGGGCATTTATTCTACTTCTTGGTTGATGTAGTACCGATTGTGTATGGGAAAGATGTTCTCCATACACCTCAATTCTTGATTGATCAAATTGGAGTCGGTGCATATGTGCCGCCGGCAAACAATACTGGCGCTGCAGGTAACAATGTTTGGAGCCCACCAGGTAGAGCAAATCCTCCTGCTGATCCTGCGAGGCCTTCTAGAGGACATGATTGGGGGTCAGGAGGACAGCGACTGGGATCTAATTGAGGAGCATAATAATATTATGATTATGTATCAAATTCATTCAGTAAAACAATTACACCTATTGTATTTTCCTATCCTATTTACATCTATCTATATTCAGTTTCAACGTAAGGCTGCAAAGATGAATATGATTTTCAACTTGATATTAACTTGCAGTACCTCTCCAAGTCAACATTACCCCCAGAGACGATGACACCACAGTTGGCACCCTTCTCAATCTCACCATTGTTGACCATTTGTCTCAATCCTGCTAGACCTAAACAGCCAGTGGGCTCCACGATCATTTTCATCCTCTCACCGAAGAACTTCATTTCGTCAATCAGCTGTTCATCAGTGACCGTAATAATCTTTGACACATGTTGTTTCATTATGGCAAAGGTCAATTCTCCCAAATGCTGCGTTTGAGCTCCATCGGCGATGGTTTTTGGTGTGTCAATGTGAACAATTCGATCTTGCTGCATAGATTGTTGTGCATCATTACCTGCTTCCGGCTCGACACCAATGATCTTTGTATCTGGTGAAAGCTCTGCAACTGCCAATCCAATTCCACTTATTAAACCTCCACCTCCTACGCAAACAAAGAGATAGTCCAGAGTTATGTTTGATTTGGATTGTAAATCTTGCACTAACTCCATCCCAACAGTTCCTTGTCCTGCAATAACATACTTGTGATTGTATGGAGGTAAAAATACTGTCCCATCTGGTAATGTAGCCAAGACTTTTTGAGCAACATCATCTCGTTTCTCTTTATATCTATCGTAAAAGACCACGTTCCCCCCATAAGTTTGGGTTGCTTTGAGCTTCAGCGCAGGAGCATCGGTTGGCATGATAATCGTCGATGGCACCCCCAGTGTTTTGGTTGCCGCAAGTGCAATAGCTTGAGCATGATTTCCCGATGAGTATGTGAGCACACCTTTTAATGGCTTGCCATCAGAAGCATTCAAGTAATGATTTATGGCACAGAATGCACCGCGAAACTTGAACGCGCCCATTCGTTGCATATTTTCACATTTAATGAAGCAATTCACCCCCAGCTGTGCATCAAGAGTTCGGCTTGTCTCGATAGGAGTGCGATGAGCAATGTTCTCGAGAACTGCTGCTGCATCTGCAACATCTTGATAGGTTGGCAGGTCGGCCATGGTCCGGTCCTGGTCTTGTTCTTTTTCCCTTTCCTTTTGCTTGCTTGTTGCTTGTTATGTTGCTGCCTGGTTATCTTCCAAAATTCCAAATGTGGGGAAGATACGCGTCTATTTGGGGGGTTACGTAGAGCCTTCTTGAACCAAAAGATGGGGATTTCCCCGTTGTCCCCCTTTAAAAAATACAAGGGATTGGAAGAGTGCCACAACCAGGCCCAGGCAGGCACAACCCACAACCCACAACCCACAACCACAACCTCGACCTACAATAACACCACCGGCAGTCTAGCAGGGAGCCTAAAAGAGCAGAGATAGACGCATACAAGTCCTGTGAGGTGCATGCCATATTGCATATTTATTAATGAACGATGTTCAATCAAAATGCTGAATACGCGTTCAATCTCCCTTGCCGTCGGTTAGCGGCGGTGGCTCCATCATCGTCGTCAACAACGCAAAGTAATAATAATCCCTCAAAGTCGGCCGCATCTAGCTTTGATGAGGAAGACTACAGCGGCGATGGTTACCTGGATGATACCGCGTCAACTTCAAATCGTCATCGATTTTTGGTTGGGACTGCATTTCCTTCCGTGTCAAAATTCAGTGAGAATACAACATCAGATGGTGACAATATCAATGATAATAATCTGTCAATTATCGAAGAAGATGATGAAAATAGAACCAACCGCATTTATTCACTGCAATACCATGAAGATTCCAATGAGCTTTCATTGGAAACATCATTTGTTCATCCGATGGGAGAAATTTGGTCCATGGCGTGTCATCCAAAGAAGGCGGATTGGGTTGCCACATGTGGTGGTGGGGCAATCTTCTCACCAATAGGTGAAGAGAAGAAGGACAATGACAGGTTGGCACATTTTCAGACTACATTATGGAAAATTCCAGACTACTCAAATGCAGATGATGATGAAGATAATGATGACTTTAATGACACAACCATATCAAAGAATAATAGTCTATCTGATAATGATGATTTCTGGTCAGAAAATAACAATACCAATCAAGATGAAAATAGAAATCGAACAGCGAGTGGGGTATCATTAACTTCGGGTTCAAAATTAGAACCAGTATTGAAAATACCTCACGGTCAGAACAACAATGATTCGTTATCAGCAGCATCTGGCTGGGAACAGCGTGTGGGTCAAATCTTGTGGAATCCACTATTATATCCAAACTCATCCTCTGGTGATGCATTCGTTGACCTTGCTGAAACATCCTCTCATGAAGGAGGGGGGAATCTTATCACGGTTGGGTGGGATGCAAGGTCTCCAATCACACTATGGGACATATCATCTATGTCAGAAGCAAAAGAGGTTTGGTCTACAAATAATAATGCGGGGAGCAGCGTTGAATCGTCCTTCAATAGAGGTAGAGGCCGATTGGACAGGTTTTCTGGATTAGCTTCTGCCTTGCCCCGTCGGGCTTCGTGGGATCCTCATGAAACGAATCATATTTTGGCTACCGCTGGAGTAGATGTGGTTGCTTATGATATGAGATGTCCACCACGTGAGGTGGGTGTGATCCGCTCTGCCCATAGGTATGGAGTCACTGATGTATGCCATAATCATTTACAATCAAATGTAGTTGTCACGTCGGGAATGGATGGTATTGTGAAGTTCTTCGACTTGAGGATGCACATGTCTCAACGATCATCAAGCAACTCATACTTGGATACTTCGACAGATGATGCACAAGTTGATAGATATACGCAGCCGACTCTTTTAAAGGCTGTCCGCGGTGGACATTCTCACTGGGCTATTCGTGCTGCATATAATCCCTTTTATGATCAGCTGGTTTTGTCTGGAGGAACGGATGCGATTGCCAATCTATGGAGGATTTCAAGCTGCTCTTCTGCTCCCCTGCTAGACTTAGGCGGAGATGAAGATGAAGATGCCATGACTGAAAGTGACTATGGAAATTATGGTGAAGACGGGGGTAAAGGTGTTGCTTCGTTTGATGATCAGGAGGAAGGAAATGAAGAGGAGGACATGTGGAATAAAGAAAATGATCAAACTTGCATGCGATGAAGACGTAGGAGCCGTGGTCACCGGCTCAATTGATT
>JALLBI010000355.1:0-12198 GCA_036940125.1 Mediolabrus comicus
CCTTTCCACCTGACTCTCTCGTAGATAGATAGTCACTAACTACTCTAAGCCCCCTGTTCCTCATGTGAGAGAAGAAGAAGACGATGGCATACAATAGACATGCTGCTGCTGCGAAACAGGACGATGAGGAGTATAGAGGTCTCATACGTAGCAATGGAAATGATGCACCATCGAACGCCACTAATAGTCTTCGTCTCATGAACAGAGCTCGAGCCATCAAGATGAGATTATTATCCACGCCAACACTAATATTCAGCGTGTTCATTATGGGTGCCTTATTCGGCTCTCTTTTGTCCAGCAGCAGTAAGAGAAGTAGCGAAAATAATAACATCATCACAACAATATTGCCCTCTTCACTCAAAGAAGATGACGAAATAATGAAGGCACGAGATGTGCACGTTAGCAGCATGTGTAGATGTCCATCAGGTCTGGTGCCCGTTCCTCTTAAAAACCAACAGCTAAACACAATATATCAAACTGTACCAAAAAACAACCCAACAAACCATGTCGGGCAAGCGATGTACTCACGAGTTATTCAACCACCGTCCAAGGCCACAGGAAGCTTTCATAAACGCTATATACATTATCCACTTCAGAACTGTGAATGCCGTAAAGGAAATGGAAGATTAGAAATCACTCCCACAAAAGATAAGTTTTTGTCGAAGATAAGTCGAAGCTATTTTGAGCAGACATGCTCCCTCAATCATCCTGAAACGGAAAGTCAAACAAACTGGGATCAAATGCCAGATTTTGGCGTTGAAGACTTGCCAATCTTTGCCGGGATATTGAGTTACGAGTCACCGCTATCTTTACAGAGTAGCATCCACAATTGGCTCGATAATGACCTCTTTCATCGTATTGCAGCTCAAGACGTGTTTGTGCAACTCAATCATCGATCTGAACGTGATGACGAGATTCTACGTGAATTCTTGTTTAGTGATGCATTCCAGCGCGATAAACTCAACAAGAGACATCCCTTGACGATTACAGGTTCAGCTGAAGAAAACTTACATCCAGGAATGACAATATCAAAGTTTTGTCGAATGGCGGAACAGCACCCATCATCGCATCCCAATGGTGAGAATTTGCTGCTATTCTTGGAGAAGGATTGGGTAATTACCGACAATACACAGAAGAAAATTCCAAATAGATTGGAAAGTATCTTCCGAAGTGCCATCGCATTATCACAACGAGGCGTCCCCTACATAAGTCTGAGGGCTGCACTTTCGGAATCAGATGGATACAAGGCATGGAATTGTCCGGCTGAGGGTGTTCCATGGCGTTGCACAACTGCTCATCAACATCGATGGACAAATTTGCCTGCTCTAATTGATTGCAGCTGGTTCCTACGATACCTTGAACCCTTTGCTCTCATGTCCTTGACTGATCCAATCATGTCGTGCGGTCGAACGGATGGATACTGTGATTGGGAGAAGGCTATGCAGGATGGACGGATAGCATGGACGAATTCACAGTGGGTGATTGCTCACATAACCAGAGACGGTGGTCAACTCTTTTACCATAAGGAGGTTGACAAGTAGGAAGTGTCGGAACCAATCGTGATGAAAATCAAGCTAAAGAAGATACAGAAGTTCAAGTAAGGTTGTTAGGCATACGTATTTACTATTTACCATACTTTTATTCCACGATGGAATGAGAGAGGGTCATTTGGTACCATACTGCAAACGAGGTGATGAAATAATAGTATCCCTAATCCATCAAGCCCTTTTCCCACTTACTTGTCAATCTCTTCATGCTCAAATAGGGGACCGCCACCTCTACCCAAGTTTGCAATAACCCACTGCGAATTCGTCCACGCTATCCGTCCATCCTGCATAGCCTTCTTCCAGTCACAATAACCTTGACCATGACCATCACGTCGACCACACCACATTATTGGATCATAAATAGACATACACACATCTGATGGGGAGTAGTGAGGAGTGAGAGGGTCATTTGACTGGGTAACGAACGGGGAGTTAACCTTTGAAGGCCCACGACCGCTTCACAAGCCCACGTCCAGTAGCTACTGCCTCACAGCTCGCTCTCTGCTCTCTTTTCATTTGCTTTTGTGACACTTTGATCTCAGATCAATAATTGTTATGAGATCAATAATTGTTATGAGATCAATAATTGATCCCTATCCTTTCCAAACCTTTTAGACAGCGACAATGCAGATGGCGATCCATCAAAGACACGCAAAAGAAAACGATGAAGAGGAGCATCGTGGTCTCCTTCGTGCCGATGACAAAAATAATGCACCCATCATCATCGGCAGCGGTGTGAACGACATCAGATTTTCTAAACAAAAAATAATACTAATATTCTGCGTGTTCATTCTGGGTGCCCTATTTGGCTCTCATACATCGAGCAGCGGCAAGCATGGCGTTAGAACAGCAATGTTTTTCGAAGCAACAACAGAATCAGCTACGCCACGAGATACCCACGTTAGCAGCATGTGTAGATGTGGTTCACAAATTCCCATCCCAATTCTTAGCGAAGAGCTAAAAACAATATATGAAACTGTACCAAAAACTAACCCCACAAACTTTATCAGCCAACGAGGAGATCACAATTCCGAGAGTCGTGTTATTCAGCCGCCATCCAAGGCCACGGGGAGCTATCATAAACGCTACATACATTATCCACTTCAGAACTGCGAATGCTCCAAGGGGAACGGACGGAATCCCCTCCCCAAAACTGGAGATCTATTCTTATCGAAGATAAGTCGAAACTATTTTGAGCAGACATGCTCCCTCAATCATCCTGAAACGGAAAGTCAAACAAGCTGGGATCAAATGCCAGATTTTGGCGTTGAAGACAAGCCAATATTTGCCGGAATATTAAGTTACAAGTCACCGCTATCACTGAACAACAGCCTACACAATTGGCTTGATCACGACCTCTTTCACCGTATTGCTGCGCAAGACGTGTTTGTGCAAGTTAACCATCGATCTGAACGAGATGATGAGATTATTGATGCATTCCAACAAAACAAACTCAACAATAGACATCCCTTGACGATTACAGGTTCGTCTGAAGAAAACTTACATCCAGGAATGGCAATATCGAAATTTTGTCGAATGGCGGAACAGCACCCATCATCGCATCCCAATGGTGAGAATTTGTTGCTATTCTTGGAGAAGGATTGGATAATACCTGACACTGCACGGAAAGCGGATCATGACGGCCTACAACAAATATTTCGAAGTGCCATCGCATTATCACAACGAGGAGTTCCCTACATTAGCTTGCGGTATGTAAATTTCGATTCAGATGCTAGCAAAAGCTGGAGTTGTCCAGCTCAGGGCATTCCTTGGTTTTGTAAGACTGCTCATCAGCATCGTTGGACAAATTTGCCTGTCCTACTCGACTGCAGCTGGTTCCTACGATATCTCGAACCCTTTGCGCTCATGTCTATTTATGATCCAATAATGTGGTGTGGTCGACATGATGGTCATGGTAAAGGTTATTGTGACTGGGAGAAGGCTATGCAAGATGGACGGATAGCATGGACGAATTCACAGTGGGTTATTGCGCACCTTGGGAATGGTGGTGGTCAACTCTTTACCCATAAAGAGATTGAGAAGTAGTGAAAAGCAAGCATTCTTTAGAGCAACGGGGTATGAAATTTAAGTTAAGGAAACATCCCATGTCGATCTGCAGGTCAGGATCTCTGATCTCTCCTTCAAAACAAAAGCAGACACAAAATAACGAAGCATGCCAGCATTAGTAGCTGTGAAGTTTGATATAAGAATAAGGCAAAGATCAAAAACAAGAATTAAATGAGATATCGATCATGCATTTGAAACTTGATATACCTAAACCTAATGAGAGGCATACTTTACTCACCAGCCGAGATAAGAATTCTCGTGCTAAAGACGAATCTTCTTCACTCCCCATCATGCTATCATCATTTCCCCCAACACCGCCAGCATTATTCAGATGTTGTAGCGCGGTACCTTGTTGATTGTTTTGCCGCCCTATCCCACCCAATCCTCCGTCGGATCTATGCAGCACTGGCACTTCTGACCGACGAGATGACGATGAGCGTTGTTGCTGTTGTTGATTTTCAGTTGCCGCCCCAATGTTGTCAATACTATGAACAATACCGGATACCAGGCCCATTATCCCTCCCATTTGAGTTTGTCTATAGCCTGCATTATGTCGAGGGCGATATTGTAGACGGAAAGACGATGACGTCGATGCAGCAGCTGCGGATGAATTCAAGACAGGAGGTCTTGGCATGTCATTATTATTATTATCATCGTATTCTTGTCGATGCCGAGAAGAGGACGTTGCTGGAGTTGGAGAGATAAGAGGACGACTTGGTACAGGCACGTCTTCTTCTCTCACCCCTCCTCCTCCCCCCAAGTTAGCTATGACTGGAGTAACTGTAACATTGGTCGGAATATTTTCATAAAGGCGTTGCGTTTGCTCTGGAGAATCCAAAAGTGTAGATTCCTGTTGTTGTTGCTGCTGCTGTTGCCGTACATTATTGTTAGATGAAGATGTTGAAGTAGATGATGTAGTACGATTTGTTGTTGTTGGTGCTGCAGGAGGACGACGTTGACGAAGACCAACGTTTGCGGTTGGGTCCTCCAATAATTGAGGAGAAATAGGCGTTGATAACTGCTCCTCAACAGTAGAATGAGCGTTATGCTCATCTTCATCGTTGTTGTTATTAGTTGTGGGTTGTTCTTCAAGTTGCTGCGACTGCTGCTGAGAAGGCTGCATAAATGATGTATTTTCTTCCTCCCCTCCTCCATCTGCTGCTCCAGCATGAACATGAATATAAACTGGAATAACAGAATCAACCGAACAAAATGCTTTGCATACTGGGCAACATCTCCGTTGTTCATTCCAACGAGCTGGATTGTATGGTCCATAATTCGAATTGTTGTAGCCAGCAGTTTGGTGCAAAGTGTCAGATATGAAATGGTTCAAACTTGACCCTCCATGATTATTTGTTGCTGTTCCAATCGTCGCTCCTCCTCCAAAAGCAGCGTAGTATTCACCCAATAATATTCCCGGTGCAAGCCATTGATACAAACATGGCCAGCAAAAGATGTGGCCGCATCTCGTAACTACTGGTTCATCGCTCACAGTATCCAAGCAAATTGCACACAAAAATCTGCAGTCACTTTTGTGGTGTCCTCTCAATGGAGAAGCAGCACTGGCTGTGGCCCTCGCCGCTGATGGTGGTTTACGTTCATCGTCGTTGTTGGTATTTTCAACCATGCTGTTATGATTCACACCGCCGGCTGATGATGACTCTACACGTCGTTCTTCGATTTCGGCTGGTGCTCGTGATTCATCCGTCCCAATGTTGACAAAATCCTCCTCCTGGTCGTCTTCACCACTCGCATAGGGGGAATTACTTTCTGTTATGCTCATTATATTATCGTTATCGTTCAGAGAGTCAACGTGTAGTAGCAACAACCTCTCAAGCTCTGTCAAGTAGTAGTGGATCAAGATCTATCTAATGGGAGTCCAGGAACATTGCACAACCTTGCCGCCAGCTCGTGAGAGCCGGCCGGAGAGCCACCAATTTGGCACCTTACTACCTACCACCATACCTCTTTGAGTGAAAGCGACGAAGGAATAGCAATTGCAAGTTGAATAATATGAGCGCTGTCGACGAAGAGGAGGCAGTCGTCATGATAACGTGTTGTGCATCCTGCGGCAAAGCGGAAGTTGATGACGTAAAACTCAAGATGTGCACCGGCTGCAACCTCGTTCGATATTGTAGCGTTGAATGTCAGAAGAACCATCGTCCACAGCACAAAAAAGCATGAGGAACGGATGGCTGAAATACGTGATGATAATTTATTTACGCAGCCCGAGATCAGCCATCTTGGCGAGTTTCCGATATGTTTGCCACTGCCACTTGATCACACCAAATGGGTATTAAACTCATGTTGTTGCAAAGCGATCTACAAAAAGGCTGTTCTCATGCCAATCAGTTTCGTGAAATAGAACAGGGACTGGATCCAAAATGCCCATTCTGTCGAGAGCCACTGCCAAAAAATCAGGAAGAAGTCAATCAGAATTATATGGAAAGAGCTAAGGCCAATGATCCTGTTGCACTGTGCCATATGAGCTACAAGTACTGCAGTGAAGGGGACTATGAAAGAGCAGTTCAATACATCACAAAGGCTGCTCAATTGGGAAATGCAAATGCGCATTACAATTTATCAGTAATGTACAGTGATGGGGAAGGTGTTGAGAAGAATATTAAAAAGGAAGTCTATCATTTGGAAGAGGCTGCAATCGGTGGTCATCACATGGCAAGGTACAATCTTGGATTTGAAGAGCATAGAGCTGGAAGGACCGAGAAAGCAAAAAAAGCATTTCATTATTGCTGCTAACCTTGGACTTGATGAAGCACTGGGAAATCTGAAGGATTTTTTCGGAGGGGATTAGTGAGCAAAAAAGATTATGAAGCGGCTCTCCGTGGACATCAGGCCGCTGTAGATGCAACAAAAAGTCAGCAGAGGGAGGAAGCATACGCATTTCACAACTTATCACCAGGAGAGCAAAGACGTTGTTTGCATTCTTTGCGGCATTGAATTACTCTGACGAAGATGTTCAAAAGGGGGCCTTGCTTGGCTCTTCTTGGCGCTAGTGCTTGCTGCTGGCTGATGATGATGCAACCCAAGCACACAAAAGAGAGCAGCCGATGAATGCAGCAATAAGATGGAAGACGATCACGAATTTTGTAAACGCTACTGCGTAATCAGTCACTAAAGACACAATTTTTTGAGCATCTGAAGTGTGGCTATTCATCCAATGTTGGCACCAAACAGATAGCAGCTTAGATGCGTAAAGCTACGAAACAGCTACCGCTAGACCCTACACCCAGCCACGTCCGCACATAAGTACTCCGCAAGCAAGCTAACAACTAACTGGCTTTATGTGTTTTATCACATACTTCTCTGTACTTCTTATCATTTATCATTAGGCTGTGCGTATTCTACTCTCCAACTGCTACAGTGACTTTCGTCCATGTCCTTGGAAGGGATCGCTTTCTTCCATGCGAGCCCGATTCATCATCGCCGTATCTTTCGATTGCCCTTTTTTCAAAAGAGCCGGTTTGGATGCGATGTTTTGCATCCTCATTGCAGCCATCACTCCCATCTTCATTTTCCCACTACCATTAACATTATGATTTTCCGGTTCTTCCGCTTTAAAACCAGCTTTCACCTTCATTGCGAGATACTTCCGTTTCACCCAACTAAATGGCTTGATGACAGTGTACACTGCACGATCTACTCTCACGTCTATCCATTTAGTCATAGCATCAAACTCCTCTCGATCCGCCAGAGGCGTGAGGAACCAAAACAAGTTGCTCAAAACAGCAAACAAATACACCATGCCTAAAAATACCTCTATCAAATGTAACATCCTCTCGTTGATGAAACCCTGCAACATGAAAGCTAAGAGATTCTCCACATTGGAAGCAAACAGAAGCGAGAAATTGTACAAATTCCTTTGTCACGACGTTTTGAAGAGCATAGTTGAAAACAGAAACATTAGACACACCCCATGGCATCATCAAATAATATCGGACCGACATATCGAGAGAACACTCACCATTTATCTACTCTCGTCACCACACTAACTTTAGGGAGAGCATCGGCCATAGGACCGTAGAGAGAAACAAGTGCCAAGAAAATTGTCCCACTAATACTAAATCGATCACTCAAATCAGGCGGTCCAAAGAAACTTAGCACCTCAAGTATCATGAGCAGTTCTCCAACAGATGCCACTCGCAGTAAATAAGAATAGGGATCACGTCGGACTGTTATTATGAGGTGTGCCTCACTGAACGCTCCCTCAGCATTGTCGTATCGTTGCATAGAGTTGACATCCTTTTCGTCGCTCTCAACTCTCACTTTAACAATCTCAAACTCACTAAGCCCAATACCACCTATGAAACGAAAGTAGACGGGAGTAAACTTCTACATTAACACAAAAGACATGATAGTTGGAGCAAATAATTCTCAAGAGTAGACACACTCACCGACGGCAGTTTTATCCACACTCCGTGCCAAATAACTCTTTTCCCTCCTAAACCGAACACTCGAAGAGATATCATTGATGGCATCCCTCCCAATCGAGTTTAATCTCTCACTCCACAAGAAATTAACTTGTTCCGAGTTCCATTTGTTGGATGAAAACTTAACAACCAAATCTGTCTCGTCGAAGGGGAAGTTGGAAAATGAAAATTTGCATCGACACTCCGGCTGATATAGCAAACTTCGTGTAATTACTGGTCGACCCCCAAGCATCGCAATAGAGTGGAGTTTAGAGCCCGCCTCAATTGGATCTTCATCCCCCACAGCATTCACCAATACCACCTCTGGATTCCACGTCGTTGCCAATGGCTCTTCAATGTATTCCTTTTTAAGAACGTACTTTCCCGTTTTGTATGTCCTCGTCGTGGCTTCCCTAAGTGAATCACTCACCGACATGTCACTACCACCACTATGACTTCTACCAGACACAGTTTTCCGTCCCAATCCCCTCTTAAATTTCACTTCCGGTTCAATAGTCCCATCATCTTCCCAATCCATATTAAGTAACAATTTCAACCGAAACGTTTGTGCACTCGTATCAACGTGCAACAAATCAACAATAAAACTATCTAAAATAACCGCCTTTGGTCCCAATAGGAACGTGTCGTGACCTGCCATATCTAATCCCACCGGGGGAGCGTAAGAATCGTAGTGATCTGAAAATTCCGCCTGTAGATAATGAAGGCACAATATGAGAAGGGGCCAACCAACAAAAGAGTGAGAGAGTTAGGCGGATTATTATTGTTGTGCAATAAATATTCCATCACAAATTCTAAATTCATCATACTAATATATTATAGAACGTACGATATCTTGGGAGACATGATTGACAAGACTTTGTGTACCGCTGTTATTCAAGTTGGCGTAAGACGGCCGGTGCTGCATCCGGAAAGACGGCCGCTTTATTGCACCCATCTTGTCTTCTGGATTAAAAAGTGTATAAATGAATATTTATTGATAAGTATACAAATAATAAGTAAAAGAAAATAATTATGTCAACCAGAATTGCAATCCATCCGATCCCTCACAGTACGCATCGAAACGGGGGAGGCGTTAGTTGGAGAAGAAGTCCCCGCAGCGTGCTAGCTGTCGCCGCCGTCAAAGAAAAAACACCGATACCAACCGCCGTGGCACAACAACACTCACTGTTAAGGATTAATAATTCAGTGACAGCTTTCTATCCACCCAGCAAGCAACACGACATGTGTTGTAGCAGAAGATACACAGACTTCTCTCTGTCGTGTTATCGGTTCGTGTTTTTTTGTTTGTTTTTGCGGTGCAAGCTATTTACTGTCCGCCGTCCTTTGTGTCCTAAGTACCTGCCTGTCGACTATGTAACATAAGTAGTGTAACACTTTGTAACTCCCTGTAACAGACACCACTGTCTCCACATCCACATCAAAAGTACTATAATGTCCTTTGCCAGATACACACATGTGTTACTATTGCTAAGTCAACTCTCTGCACAGGGAGGATGAGACCAACCAGAGAAGAAACATTAAAGATGCCCTGGTGCTACTCCATAGCAACTAACTGTCACGGTAGTACGTAATCTACTCGTACCCTCGACAATACATATTCAGATTAGACCAGTCTTCAAGAATTACATCAGCCTTTTCAATCACTGAGTGATCTCTCACTCTCTATTTATTTGTCATGCACACAACTCGACTATCTGTAGTAGTAGCCTAACTGATATCTGTAGACACAATATTTTCACTTTAGTATTATCAATTCAAGCCGACTATTTCATTCCAGTGAATCCATTAGCTGGAAGGGACACCAACAGAGCAGAGGAGTAGTGCAAACTTTGGCCTTGTGGTTATTTGCAAAAACGCAACAATGTGGTCAATAAGAACACACTCTACCTCACCTCAAGGCAAGTAATCTAGACTCCAGCAAAGAAGTTTGTGTCCCTAACTTGGCTCAGCGTCCAATGGCACACAAGACTAGCTTAGGAGAGTTTCAATTCTGCATATACTATGGACATAGTAGAGTCTTCTGCTAATATATTGACTACAAACAGCATCTTGCCGCTTCAGCTAAAAGAAGCTACAGATAACAGAGGATCAGTGGCAAATACCAACTCATATTAAGAACACCATAGTTTCCCCTCTTCTCCGGTAAAGAAGAGAGCCACCTTCTTGCATTTGTTGACCTCGTGATCATACAAAGAAAAGCAGAAGCTAACGCTTTTGATGACCCGTGAACTATAGTGGCACGCATGGACTACAAATCCTGATGCCTGAATTGTATGATATCATTGGATCCGCGCTGAAGTGTGGGAATTGTGGCAAGAGACCAATAACCAATAACGGCTGATACACCGTGGAAGTTGTCAAGGGGATCCACGACAGCAGACACTGATTCGATACGCTGCTGCTGTGGTTCACCACCAGCAAGAATTAAATCGCAATTAGAGATACCAAATGGAGAAATCTTCCCTTTCCACAATCACGATAATGGTGATGATGACGGCACACTAGTGCTGCTACCATTGTTGCCACAATGTCCAAGTTCTTGGCCCTAGTAAAGAAAGAATATCTACCATCAATACTTTGGCAGGTACAAGTATCAGCCACTGACAGATGCAGTAGCAGAAGGCATAAACAACCGATTCAATGGAACTGATGTCGTGAGTTACATTGGGATCACAGAAAAACTCATTATAAGTTATAAGACTTCTCAACACCAGTGCCATTGTCACCACGCAGACACCCTTGAGTAGCAGTGAGGAGGCCCTGAAGATTGAGCATACGTTATACTGTGATTGGCAGTGTTGCGGAAAGATATGTGTAGCACATTGTAATAGGAATATTCTTCTTGAAATTTCTCTTACTTTCCCTATGCCAGCCTTTCCACAGACTATCTCCACTAAAATCAAGCAGACAGACCTTGCAAAGAATATACTCACTTCACATCACAACCAACCTATAAAGCTTGTTCTGTCCAATAATCATGTTTCTACTAAGAACTGATATCGCTGCTAGTCGCAATAGCAACATTCTTGAAATTCCATTCCAGAGACTTTTCCAGCGCCAGCCTTTCCGCAGACTATTTCCACTACTACCATGACAGATCTGACAAAGAATATACTCACTACCCATCACACAACGAACCTAAACATCTGCCACCACTCTCATTGATCATTGATCACAGTCACAGAACATGACTTCAAACACTAAAACTACTTATCAGTCAGCTGATTGGATTGGCTAGATATAGGTCAAGAGGCAGTGAAGTGCTAGTATTAATTAGTTTTGTGCAAGGGCTACTAGGTATAGCTTGTGAAATAGTGAAAAGATGAGAGAGTTGAAGTTGTGGTTGAACAAGTTGTTTAGCTTGAAGCTTGAACTGGTAGGTACTAGAAGAGCAGTGAAATAGTACTACAGTTACGACTAATGATAGGCGATAGGTTGGTGCAAGCGCTAAGATAGTTTATGAGAATGTAAAAAGATGAACAAGCAAATTTAACTTGAACTAGCTGGAGATAGGGTGAGAGACAGTAAAGAGAAGTACTACTGGTAGGGCTAGTGACGTGTTTGGGCTAGGGCTGAGGTTTTGAATGGTGAAAAGAAGAGGTAGCGAAGTTAGAGTTGAGGTTTAGCTTGAAAATGAATTGGTTAGCTTTAGAGATAGGTTGAAAATGCTAGTGTTAGGGCTAGTGAAATTTTGTTTCTAGGACTAGAAATATATTACGAGATAGTGAAAAGAGAGATAATTAAAGTTTCAGTTGAGAGGTTTAGCTTGAACTTGCATTTGAAAGAAGTTGGAGCTAGTGTTGAGGCAACAAGAGTTAGGACTAGAGGAGAGAAAGGAAGTTAACATCATAAAAGTTACTTTTAGATGGCTTGAAGAAATCAATTGAGTTCATAAGAGAAGAATC
This sequence comes from Mediolabrus comicus, assembly GCA_036940125.1. Classification (NCBI taxonomy): domain Eukaryota; phylum Bacillariophyta; class Thalassiosirophyceae; order Thalassiosirales; family Thalassiosiraceae; genus Mediolabrus; species Mediolabrus comicus. The sequence continues at coordinate 11,968 of JALLBI010000355.1, forward strand.
ATAGAGAAGTGAAAAAGTGCTGAAGGGACTGGTGTTAGGGCGAGTATTTGTGCAAGGGCTAGTCTTAGGACAAGTGATGGATTATGATTTGGCTTGAGATAGTTGGAGATTGATAAAGATGAGATAGTTTGAGTTCAAGGTTCGAGTTGAGGGTTGGAGTTCGGGTTTTGAGTTGAGAATTAGGTTTCAGTTGAGGATTTCAGTTGTGGATTTCAGTTGAGGATTTCAGTT
>JALLBI010000356.1:0-12187 GCA_036940125.1 Mediolabrus comicus
GTGTCATTTTCACAACGGAGACCATGGCTCCTTTACCTGTAAGCGAGTTTGAAGCACGAAGGAGGGGGACATCACCATGACTTCCAGTGAATGTAACATTCCACGTAAATCCTCCCTGTCCATCAGCCGCTAGTGTTCTAGTTACGTCGACACTTCCAACTCCAGATATGCTACTGATGGCAGACTCCATCTCAGATGGGGTAGCATCGTAGGGGATTGGATCAGACGATTCAAGATAAAAGTTTCCACGAATTTCATTTGCATCCATGACTGTGCCTGTGTGACAAGAAACCATTGATACCAGCGGCTGGTTGCACACGAGAAGCGGTATGTTCCCATCATCATTCCCATACGTAATGGTAAATGTCAAACCATTGCTGGAAGTTTCCAAACTCTGTGTAACTTGAGCTTCACCAATGCGCATGGGCAGCGCTGCGAGAAGAGTATCACGGATGACCGTCGACGATTCAGTAGACAGTGCTCCAGGTAGCGTATGCTTTCCATCATACTTCGAAATCACTCTTACACCTGCTTTTCCGCCAGGTATTTCACTCACTTGTTTCAAGACATTGTTGTGATAAGATTTGGGAGGATTGCAGCTGTTTGGTTCAACAACATCGAAGTTGCCCCCTTGGAGGGGAACGAATCCTATCGCATCCGCTCCTGTTGTGTGCATAGCATTGCCATCGAAGTAGACGATATGTCTTTTGCCAAAGTATCTAGTCACTTGATACGTTGTAACGTCATTGTCAAGACCTTCAAATGACCTATCAATCACAAGAGTATTTCCACTCGCTGAGATTACTTCATAAAATGCGATGGAATCCATTTGGTTTGAAAATCTTACAATGTCACCCTGAAACAAGATGCCACTAATATCTTCAGAAGCAGAGAATGAATTCGGACCGGCTACTTCAAAGGGATAATCCTTGAGGTTGATTTGTGCTCCATTATCCGAAAGTATTCCACTACCAGTACTATCAACACGTACAGAGTCAATGTTTGTCAGACCTTTCAATGCTAGCTCCAACTCACTAGGTCCTGCATTCCAAGGAATACATGGCGTCATCACTTGTTGGTCAAAATGAGTCACACTCAATTGATATTCACCCTCGACGATTGGTATGTTTGCATCGATGATCAGCTCTGCGCGTGGAGTGTCTGTCCCGAGCGCAAATGATTCATTTTCTGTCCATATTTCAAGTGAAGCATCATTCGTCGAGGTAACGAAAGGATCACAGGATGTCCCTCCGATGGAGTCTAATCCAGTGAGTTCAAAGTCGTCAGATGATATTTCAGGCATATTTCCACGCACGTTGCTTCCCTCAAAACTAATTTTGTAGACATATCCATAATCAGAAGAATAACTACGGCTCCCAGACCGAACAACACGAACTGAATTTGATCCCAGAGGATCAGCTAAGGCATCAATCTCAATGGCACGTTTGACTTCCTCTGCAGATGCATTATACGGAATGCACGATGATTTCATTTCCTTGTACACAAGTGATCCCAATAAATTGGATTGCATTATATCAACGTAGCGAAGCTTTAGAAAGAACGATCCACTTGTCACCGGGGATCCTGCTGATAGTTTTACGACTTGAATCTCGGGATGTCTTAGCGAGAAGAAGTAACTATTCATATCACTATCTTCTGTTCCTTCCAACGTTATTTCTTGGACTTCTGGGATAGGAATGGCTGAAGTCGTTATTGTTTGGACTTCGTTCCGATGAGAGGCAGCAAGGACGACCTCCTGTATCTCATTACGGTGAAGTGCATTATTGGATGACACAATACTCATTACTTCTGGCTTGCCACTCGGGACAGCACTCACAACATCGCTGTGGGAGCTGAATGCCAAATTGCTATTTCTCGCATACACTCTGAAATAATATGGTATACCCGTCGACAAATGCGGAATCGTAACATGATCAGGATTCACACCACCGAGCACATCGGTAACAGAGGCTTGCGCATTTGGTGGCAGTGAATTCGAATCAACTGATATCTGACTTACATTGCCAAGGGTTTGGCCAAACCGAACAAGCCAATATGTTCCAGATACACGATAGATAGGCAGATTGAATCGTGATTCTCCAATCCATCGATCACCACGACCCAAAGGGAGTTGATTAGAAGTAAATTGCGGAGTGATGAATCCCATATCAAGGATGGAAAGGGTAGGGGGCACCTCGTAAAGGTTATGCACCCCAACTTGATCATACCTTGCAATTCTATCGACAACGTATGTATCTGCGACAGAGTCAATTGTTCCACCACCATCAACTATTGTTTTAACACCGATGTTTCTATTCATGCCTCCAATCATATCAGCGTTCGAAGCACTGCACGTCCCATCGCCAAATGTGTTGACATGGACTTGTGGAACGTCACTCCAATGAGATCCCGTGAAGAATAAGTCGTAGACATACTCGTCAACGCCTTCCTGAAGGACCACTACGTTAAACTGAGGAATTGCACCTTGGACCAAATGGATCAGAACAGAACCTGCTATTGTTGATCCGTAAAAAGGTTCTGTAAGGATTGCTGCCATATTGTCAGCTTGTATGTGATCGACAGTATAGATTTTTGATGGATCTAATGACGAGCTCGCCCTAAATCTTGTTCCAGCTACAATGTTTGTAGTGGTACCGGTATCTAAAAGCACAACATTACTTTCGTCTGTTGTAGATGCAGTGCTTGTGAGGAGTACATCATTGCTACCATAATCTTCGCACCCACCGTCGGCTCCAATATGTGCGATGAGAAATGATGGTGCATTACTGCCTAATGTAGCACTTGATCCAAAGGTGGATCTTGAACCACTACTGATAATCTTGTACGTATAGCCGAAGCCCGAAGAGGAAGAGCCATCACCATCACGTACAATAGAGATGTGATCTTTATCTAGATCATCAATAACACCATCCTGGTTGTAATCAAACAAGAGGCCAACCTGCTCTTTCATGTCTTCGGCAGAAGCCCCAAATGGCAAACACTCTGTGCTTCTCGAAATACCTCCAAGATCGACAGTCAGTTTGTATAATCCCACATCATTTGACGTGATTTCTCCGTCTGCGTATATCTCCAACAGTGTTATTTCCGATGTACTGTAACTATTGTTAGTGGACGACTCAATGATTGTAATATCACTATTGACGAATAAGTCGTCACCAGCCGAAGTCTCACATCCAGAAGCAGATTCAATTAGAATCGATTTGCCGTCGTCGCCAATTGATATGACACGTCCCGGACATCTTTTTCCAGGGTTCACGACGTCCCCGACAAGAATAATTCCCTCAACAAAAGTCGAAGCTTCAATCTTGTATTGGTTATCTGCAACAGCAGTGACTCCTCCAGAGCCGACCGTGAGGAGAGCCGACGAAAATACATCAGCATCAATTGCTGTTGCTAGATCCAACGATGAGGCTCCCCATACAAAGCAGGGCGATTCCCACGAATTAGAATTAGAATCCATTATGGAAAGTCGTACTGCAGGTATTTCAGAGGTGCTTCCAGCATCTGAAGACAGCGTGATACGCTGATGCTCTGTTCTACCACCCTGTACCAACGTACGGACATGAACATGCGAGTTTGTTGAGTCAATGCCAGCTGGGATACCATCTGAGCAGCTCTCTACAATCATTTCGTCTACATCACCGATCAGTCCGTCCCCAACGAAATATACTTTGTAAAGATGAGCGTCTCCAGCGTAGCCGGACGTATCATTTGTCCTTGTGACGAGAACTCCTCCATTATTGGACAGGCTCGATAGCGCGTCGTTCAGTGCTGTTTCCACATCTATTGCAGAAGCATCAAAAGATAGGCACGATGTTACTTCTGTAGCACCATTGATAGTAACTTGGAGCTGATAAAAGTTGCCATTTGACACAACGTCGCTTGAACGATGAACGGCAATCAGTTGGACCTCAATACCATTCTTCACTACCGTATATGTCTCGCCTCCAACTCTTACAGTTTCACCAACATGAATAAGCTTACGTGCATCATTCAGCTGTGCATTCATCAAAATTGGCGAGAAAGGAGTCAAAGATGTGGTTCCAACTAATTCTGCTCCATCAATCTCCGTGGCCGAACCTCCAATGCGGAACATGTCTCCGGGAGCAAAATGCTCACGCAAATCACCGCCAACGATGGATGCTACATTACTATCGGTAATAATATTGGCATATACTCCGGGGATGGGGAGTAAGGCTTGCATTCCAGACGTCACTGTAACATCTCCGACAGATTGAAGATCATTGATTGATTGCTCTAGTGCTGATGCATCCGCATTGTAAGGGATGGGAGCTGTTGTTTCACCATTAATGACAAGATTGAATGTTCCAAGGAGAGGATCCGATCCATCCATTGGTGAGTTCATTGTTACCGATGCATCATCCCCCATAAGATTGGTGTCGTCTATAGAAGGTGGACTGATGAAACCACTCCCAGGCGGGAAAGTAACGCCCTTGTCGCTACCAGGATTTCGCAAGAAATGGACCACCCATTTGTATCCACCAACGGTACCAGGTGCAACAGCCGAACCTCCCCAACCTCCCGTGGTACAACTAGGAAAACAGTCTTTGGTGACGAACACACTTCCTATGGTACTCATTTCTTCCAATTTTTGCATCATGTCCACCGATGTCTCGTCATATGAGAAAGTTCGTGCCCCATCAAATGAGGCATAATCCAAGTCAAACGTACCATGCAATCCTTCCGATCCTTTCACAATCTCATTGATTAGAATCTCCGCATCACGATTTGATGTGTCCTGATCTTGCGCAACGACAAGCTCTTGAATATCACCAGATCCTGGTGGGATCGACTCGGCATTTTCAGTAAACGTGATCGTCCACTCAATTGTACCATACTTGTCCAAAACTGAACGCGAGGCAATAACCGTTCGACTACTATCTTGTTCCAAGTGGGCCTTGACATCAGATGGGTTTGCATTCCAAGCAAGATCTCCGCCAAGATTGTCTCCATGAACTTCAAAGGTGGTGAATTTACCCCGTTGAACTATACCGTCAGCGCATTCGTTGCAGTTGGAAGGATGAAGACTGCCATCGAGAATATGCGACACTACAACACTTTGAGTGGGCTCAAAGTTGTGAGGACACGATGTGCTAGAATACAATGCACCCAAGAGATCAATATCGCCCGTATCATAAAATGTAAGATAGAACGCATACCCATTTTCTGCGAGATCTTCCGTTCGAACCCTATGAACTCGCACACTCCCACCGATACCACCAGAATCATCCAACGCGGTTTGTATCGCCATTCTCATATCATCGGCAGATGCATTGTTTGGAATACAAATTGTTTCGACTCCACCAACAACTAACTTGAACTCCTTGGATTCTTCAGAACTGATTATTGACCCGTCTTTCCACCCGACATAGTTAGTATCCTTCACAAGGACAACTTGTTTTTCGTTCCCCCCAGGAAAGCGCCGTCCATCTTCTTTATCACCCTGATCTAGAACACCAAGTTTGTGACATGTGTTAGGACTGAGACAAGTGCCAAGGAGAGAGGATGTATCGCATGCAGACAAATCACTACACAACTTTGGTACATCCCCAGGAGAGTTACACATGTTGTGGATGTCATCCTTTTGTTCGCACGGGCCATCGGCATCGTGTAAGAATGTTACTTTCCACGTATAGCCACCATTCCTTGTGTTGATTGCACTTCGCGTCACGTGTACATCACCGATGTTATCAAGCTGCTCGAGCTGTTCTTCCATTGACGACCCATCCCCACCACTTTCATCGGCTGATGCCACGGCATTATGAGCTATAAAGTCTGTGCACGAATTAGACTCAACGCTCATAATCCCATTTGGGCTCGTCACGGAGTCCAAACACACTTTGAACACCCCACCTAATGGATCCGTTCCTGGAACTAATTCATGAACTGAACAGCCGTCGGTTGGCAATGCTCCATTGGTGGTTGTTAATCCTGACGAGAGACAGCTCATAATGGGTACATTACCAACATTTTTGCCCCAACCTTTGGAAAACCCAGAATTCCAAGTATCTGAATATGATGCTGGCGGACCTACCCAATTGCCCGGTACAAACGAAGCATCGTGTGCTACAGTAGGGTCTCTCCAAGTATTTGACGCAAATGTAACGTACCAAATGCGACCACCGACTTGTGTACTCATTCCTGCATTACCATCGGAAGGACCGGAGCGCACAGGATTGTCCCCACCAGATACCACAACAGCAGACGGTGCAATTGAATTCAACTCATTCAAAGCTTCTTGGACGTCTAGCGCTGTTGCATCATAATTAATTGGTCGTGTAGTTTCACCCTCAAAACGAAGTTGAAACGTCCCGGCTATCTCAGTGCCTTTTACACTCTCACTAATGCGAACATACGAATTTTGACCATGAAGTGAACTGCCTTGCTTATGAATCAATGGAGGAACATCCCCTCCAACGTCCTCATGTCGGAATACAATAGTGTATGAAAATCCCATCCATTGTGTCGGCAGCTCTGAGCGAGTCACATCAACTTTTTCACCATCGGAATCACCCCCAAGGACATATTCTTCGAATAAAGCCTTGAAACCTTCCGCTGTGAGGGCAGTGAATTGATCGGTAGACGACCCACCAGTCTGAATAGGAAATACTTCACCAGTTTCAACGGAGTCATGATATGTATTACTGTTCCAATAAAGAGCGAATGACCCAGATACTTGGTTTCCGTCTCGCGCTAGACCAGGATCATCTGTACCAAATGAAGCACTATTTCGTATCCCCTGGAACAAATCGGACACTCCCGAATCTTCGTCCGAAATCTCAAACACAACATCCATCCCAGTGATAGCAGAATCATCGGACGTCATTGCAGGAATGTTTCCACCACGCGACAAGAACGTTATTACCCATTGATATCCACCAGACCATCGCATATGAGTTGAAGCAACATACGGAGAACGCGTCACACTAACTGTTCCAAAAACTTTGTTGCCATCAAGGTCTGTAACTGATTCAAGAGCATTCTTGACGTCATTGGCATCGGCGTTCCACCGCAAAGTTGTAGTCTCATACATTTCTATACTTTCTGATACGTATTCATGAGGCCATGTAGTTTGAAGCCTGAAATAACCATCGATAAGTGATGAATCTTGAGTAGTTTCTACAGAGCACTCATTGGTTCCAGACACGTGGTTGCATGACATCTGATTGACATGACCAGGTTGTTTTAGGAATGTCACCTCCCAACGAAGACCAACTTCAGTAGACAAATCAGACACGATATCCCTAGAAACAGAAACCCCCGAAGCCTCAATCACTGGCAATGCTCCAATCTTCCCTTTCCAATCGATCACTGAATTTGCCTCATTGTAGATATCCACGTCCAGAGAAAGTGTAGTATGAATTCGCGACGCCATACAGTGACTGCTAACACCTAAGTCACCATTGCTTCCATCATAATCCGAGAAGTAATCTCCAAACTCCACGTCTTGGTAGGAAACACCATCTGTTGGCGCTCGCGTTGTCAGTTGCACACTATTCGTGTCCACATCTATTCCGGATATCTTTCTATAGAAATCAATTCCATCTCCACTACTAAACCGAATCAATTGACCAATTGACATACCCACAACAAAATCGTCAGCATCAAAAGAAGCAGACAATCCACCATTGAAGATTGTCATGGAGAAGCTCCCTGGAAGTTTGGTGACTCTTGACTCGCATTCATAGTCCAAACTTATCATCCCCCTTGGCTGAGTCCCCTTCACCGCCTCAAATGCAACGCTTCCGGCTTCGCTATCATAGAAGCTGCCATATTCAGAGCTTGCCGCAGATCCCACGGGAGTTTCGCATCCATTGACATAGTAGTCAGAGGGACATATCGTGTTCAAATAGGAAGATGAAGTGGTGTCAACCCTAAAATCACTAGCAACAACAGTGACAGGAGGTACATCACCGCTAGTGTGGACTGAGTCGAAAAGTATCTCGTATAGGACTTCATATTCACCACTGCAAGAACCATCTTCTAGTGCACAAGACCCCTTCGTTTTAATTCGTCCTTCTCTCGTTACGGTCACTCCGCCTTTCTTACCGGGTACATTAGGCAATGTCATGAAGGAGACACCATTGTCATCAACGAGATTATTGATGGCATACTGTAATGTTCCCATTTCACCTTCGACTGATGAAGAAGAATATGAAACTGGCCCCGAGACGCAGTGGTCACCTCCAGCGTATGGGTCTAAAACCAAGCCAGGACTGCAAACCACCGTGCCTAGACTTGGTTCATACTTTGATAAAGCCAGCTGACAATAATTTACACCACCATCACCACCACATTCGTCAAAGTCAAACGAAACGGTGAACGAACCCCCCAAAGCAGCTTCAATCTCAGCGCATGGCTCTCCAACATCGTTTCCTATACATGCTGTGCTATGAACACCATCTCCGTCTGTATTAATGTTGGAGATTAGAATTCCGAGTCGTTGCACTTCATTGACACGTTCTACAGACACCTGAACAGATTGGACCTCAACCTGATCGTTCCCGTGAAGTCTCACAAGCTGAATTTCATCTATATCATCTGACATTAATGACAATACCTGTTCCTCGTTCGTATCAACTGCGTTGGTAACAATCATTTGTACCTCGGCAACAACATCATCGCAGGTAGTTGTTATTTCCTGAATCTCATCCACTCCAACTATTTCAGTCCTGATCGACTGGACTTCATTTGTAACTGCTACGGTAGCTTCTATTGTTTGTGTATTCAGATTCAAATCAGCCAATCCAACTTGTATTCCTTTCACTTCACTCACAACCGGAGTTGAAATATTCTTTGGAGCTATGTCAAAATCAGATACAGTATCATACTCCACAATATATTCCTGTAGAACACTTCCACCATCGAGTGATGGGGTGCCCCATTCCACTTTCACGGAAGATGCTGACAGTGGGACAGCATTCAGAACTGATGGAGTACCAGGAGCGGTATCTCCCAGTGGCCCCACAGCTTCGGGAAAAGTCACTGTCGTACCTGATCCTTGAGCATTGAATGCTGTGATACGGACATAGTAGGTCCCACCAACCTCGAGCACGGGCGACTCGGAGCCTGTTAGAACATCCCGACCTCCAATTCGGTATGAGAATTCGTTCGATGGAACAATCACAGAGATGGCAGGTGATGCAAAATCAGCTTCACTGTCGTACTCGATCATATAGTTCGTTATTGGTGATCCACCATCGCCAGCATATCCGCAACTATTATTGGCATCTTCTATATTTGGATTCGGAGGATTCCATGTCATCATCATTCCTAACTTGCTTGTTGGGAATACGTTGAAATCTAGGACGGGTCCAGGCTTCCCAATGATGGGAGTTGTTGATGATATCACGCTCTCAGTAGAATCACTCCATTTGTAGCCATTGAAGGACAGAACACGTGCATATTGTTCCGAAGAGGACGGATGAATGATAGAGAAATCATCACAATAACGAGTCGTCGTGTCCTCCGTATCATTTGCTCCTACAAACACCTCACGGAAGTGACCACTTGCAAATGAAGGATCAGTATCCCATTGAAGGGCATATTTCTCAATAGAAGACCCGCCACTGTCTTCAGGCGCTTCCCATACGACACGGACAAGGGTGTCACTCAGAGGGAACAAGGAAATTAATTTGGGAGGTGAAGGTGGCCGAATTGGAGCTATTGGAGTAGAAGATACCAACCTTGCATATCCAAATCCTTTCGTATTTCGACTGCGAATACGAACATAATATGGAACGCCATTTCTCAAACCTTTGATTTGGTATTGTAGAGACGAAGTTTCGATCACTGATGATGAATGATCTTCAACATAGGCATGGCCATAGTCGGAGGGTTCCGTCCCATCAACAATGGTTGCAACTCTCGCACGGGCATCTGGTCCCATCAATAACGAATCGTCGACTGTGATTTGTTCCCGATCCCCCAATTCAGAAAGGAACGTAACAAAATAATTGTGTCCATTGTTGTTTGTGTATCGAGTGACATCTACTTCACCAATAGTGGTGAGCAACTCCAACGCCTGTTTTACTAACGTAGCATCAGCATCAAAAGGAATAGGCCGGGTCCGCTCCCCTTCAAAACCTAGCCTCATCGTTCCACTCAAGGGCTTCACACCTTTCCGAACACGGCTGACTTCAATCACAGGATTCGTACCAGCCCAATTATCGGCAGGCTGTGCTTCAATCAATGATTGTTCTCCAATGTGACTATTGAAAGTGACAAACCACTCGTACCCATACGACCACCTGTATATTAGGACATTGTTTGCCGATGGACCAGTGTAGGCATCTGATAATGTTATGAAAGAACTGTCGATGGAAGAAACAACGTGCTGTTCACCGCCAACTTTTACAGGATCACCAATGCTAAGGATACTGTCCACCGAAGCAGAACCTCCAACGATTGGCAACACGTTACTTCCCGAGGACAAACTAAATTCCACATCAGGTATGGATGTCCACGACAATTCGCGGCTAACCTCCACATCACCTATTGTCGACAGCCTTTCCAACTTGACTTCCAAAGACCCTTCCCCATCCGCGTCTGCATCGTGCGGGATGAGATCAGACGTCTCTCCATTGAATACCAATCTAAAATAGCCCGTGATTCCATCGGAGTCGGCGCTAATCTTAATCGACTGAATCTCAGTTATTCCATCGGACGACGAAGTTGTCAACTTTTGAATCTCATGATTGTCGACGGACGAGTACCATTCAATTTTGTATTGTGAAACATTATCACCTCCATTGTTCTCCACATCATCTACTGCATCCCAATTTAGTAGTAGAGATGTCCCCTTCTCGTCATAAGCATCAGTATCAGGAATACTCAAATTGACATTAGTTGGTGGAAGTGGTTGGATTACTGGAGTGGCCGATACTAGCGATGATGATACCCCATATCCCAAGGAATTATACGCTGATACACTGCAGTGATACGTCAGTCCGTATTCTAATCCACGAAGGTTGAATATCCTTGGGTTGGTGCCTTTTATGTTCTCAAAGATATCAACGCGGGTGACAGTGGGATCAACTAATGACGACGAAGACAGACTGAGAAATCCCAGGTCACCGGCTCCCTGTCGATTCTCATGAACAAGATGCGTGAAGGTAACAATCCACGATCGCAACGCACAATCTCCTGGTCCGACTGAGTCATGATGATCAGGATACACGTTGACAGTGTGAATGGTGTCGAGCGTTTCAAGAGCATTCTTGAAATCCTCCGCTGAAGCATTCACACTGATTGGAGAAGTCGTCTTTCCTTCGAAGCCCAAGGAGAAAGCCCCACCCAATGACTCACAATTGAAACCGCTTTGTTTGCGTACACTTACTGTTTGAACCTCGTTTGTATATGCACCGGGATAAAGATCACTAGATCCGGAGATTATTTCCAACACCCTCACACCTGCACCATTGCCTATGAGGAGATCATCGTCGGCTAAGATTGAACCAACATCTCCACTAATCTCTGCAAAAAGAACTCGCCATTTGTAGCCAAATCCATTGGCCTTTCGAGTCACTCGAACCAGCGAGGAGGAGGGAGTGCTTTCACCACTTGCTGCTGTTTGGAGGTTAAATAATGGTTCTACCAAGTCATTGATCGCCATTTCCACATCGTCAGATGTTGCGTCAACATTCAGCGGCACGGATACCCTTCCTCCCCAAGACAACGCAAACGTTCCCGAGCATGTGGTGGGACAAGATAACACAATTTCTTGTTCCTCTCGCACGTAGGTGACTTCCTCAGATCCAAAGTATTGACTCGATGGAGAAAAGGTAGGAGCATTGTTGTTGTTAGATGCATCCCACTCCACCTTGTATTTTGTTATTGGCTCTCCTCCGTCATTGTTGGGGGGTAGATACGATAGACGTAAGTCTCCCAGTTGGTAGGCGGAGAAGTCAAGATGTGACGATGCGGAGCCGTATAGATTGTGGGTATGGCCGGAAGCACTCAATAATAGCGATAAGAAGAAGGCGGCATTCTTCTTGCCGTGTTGCGAATGGCCAACGCCAAACACAAATGGGCGCATTGTTTCGCAATTACGTAGCTTTTGCGTTTCGTATTAGTTCATAGCAGAGGAGATCGCTGTAGTGCAATTGTCTGTCAATTAGAAGAGATCTTGAATATTGAGAAGTTG
>JALLBI010000357.1:0-13594 GCA_036940125.1 Mediolabrus comicus
AAATGCCTATACATCATAATATAATAGCCGCCCTGCAATCATATCATGGTGAATCTACTATACAGTAATCCCCTCCCCCAACCTCAATTCGCTTCACTCTCAATATTACTCCAATTGGACATCCCTCCGCAATATTCCAACAACCATAGCAACAATAGCAGCGGTGATGATGATTACGGTGAAATAATTCATAACATCTCATCAGACGAAATAGTCGCCTTGACAAATGCCAATGCTGATGCTGTCAATAATAATAATTTGAAAGTGTCCACAACGATAGTACAACTTCCAGATAATACGACGAAGGAGGTACCGTTATATCCCAAGGGACTGGTGGTGAATTATTGTCAAAGGAAATCATCCTCTTCCTCCAATGACGACGCTGCCGCTGCTGCTGATGATGATGATGGTGCACCTACAGCGTCCACAACTACCACTATGACTACGCCAGCAACAATTATGGGTGTACACTACGATGACACATTGGAACCATATTACACGATCCGATTGCATTCAACTGGGATGGAGAAACAGACTGATAATGCTCACATTGCTCAATTTGATACTCAGCAGGAGCAACAAGATAATAATGGCGATGATGATGACGAGGAGGTAAGAAAAGATGAGGCAGATAAATCAGCTGGACCACCCACCTCCTCTTCCACCAACCCCACCAACAACAACAACACACCACCACCACCATTAAAACACACGGTACTACGAGAAACAATTACCATCATATCACCACAAACTCTAGTAACTGAAAGGTCACATATCGAATGTATGGATGGATTACATTTGAATATTATGAAGGAGTATGGATTACAAGATGACTTCTTGGGTGTTGGTACTACTGAGAAGAGTGACAATGATGGAAAAGAACAGGAGGGTAGTAGTAGAGTAGAGGATGACATGAATAGTCGATCGGCAACACCGGTAATGTCACAGAATAATTCCAAGGTTAGATTTGACAATGGGACAAAGGGGGGTAGTACTACTGCTGCTTCCTCCTCCAAGACTCCTTCTATTATTACCACTGGTGATGACAGCGCCAAGAAGAATTGCTTTCAGGATATACCCATAAAAGTATATCAACCTAACCATACTACTACATGTGGTTTAGGAATGACAATGTATTATTTGGCAGTGTATGCAAAGGACATTACCACATTCATCGAGGGTGGAAATGGAAATGATGAAGAGGATGGTGATGATGATCCCATGATAAAGGCATTATTCCGTCATTGTGCATCGGTACTTGTACCTGGTATATCCGGAGGAGGAGGAGGAGGAGGAAAAGGAAACGGGGGTGTAATTGTTCTAACTGTAGGATCGACAGGACCACCATATGATCTATTCGGTGCATCATCGATTATTACAACATTACCCTCAAGATTACGTGAGGGGATGACATTACTGTCATTGGTGGATACTACTACCCCCACTAATAAGGAAGGGTTGTTGGATAGTATGAATGGAGTATTACAACAGCAGCAACAACAGCGGCGACAAACACCCACCGAAAAGGATGGAAAATCTAGATTTTCATTCCGAGGAGGGAAAAATTCTACACCACGATCATCACAACAAAAGTCATTACAACAACAACAGGTATTGAATAATCAATCTGTTATGACCACCGCCACGTATGATTCAGCCTACTTTAAACGGCTATACATGGCATTACTTGCAACTATACTTGATGATGAGAATGGATATATGAGAGAACATGATGATATTGTGATTATGGAATCGGTACCATTTACACCAGGGTCTACTACTTCTGTTATTAGGTCACCACGAACTCCATCTACTACGGCACTATTGGCGGATCAAGGTATGACTAGTAGTGGAACGTCACGGAAGAATCGATTTACCTTTTCACGTAAGAAGAATAAGTCGGAACAGGAGTATGCACTTGGTAATAATGATGCCGATAATGAAAATATTGTCAAGGATGGCGGTGGGGCTGAGTCGTCAACAAACAATGCTGGAGAGATTGTTCGACGGATGGCACAGAAATTGGAAGTGCTTTCCATTGCCGATGAAGAGATGCCAATTCCAAGATATTCACACATGATTGGAGGAGGAGATGAAAGCAATAACGGAGGAGGAGGAGGTGCTGGTACTCCAAGATCAAGAAAATCGGCACGTATCCCCGGAGCGGCTTCATCATCGGGTAGATTTGGTCGCCCTGCTGTTGCCTCGGATCTTTATGGGTTTGAATATCGTCCGTCGGCGGCACAGCAACGAATGGCTGGAGGAGGAGGGGGCATGTCAGTGTCTGGCTTTACTACATCAACAGAGGGTATGTCTGAGGATGCTTCTGTTATGACGGGTGATCAAAGCGCATACTCGGTCAGTACTCAATCATCAATACCAACACTATCAAGATCCAAGAGAGATGATTCATCTACATCGTCATCATCGACTCGATCGAGGAGATTCTTCTTTATGAAGAAGAAGAAGNCTGAGGATGCTTCTGTTATGACGGGTGATCAAAGCGCATACTCGGTCAGTACTCAATCATCAATACCAACACTATCAAGATCCAAGAGAGATGATTCGTCTACATCGTCATCATCGACTCGATCGAGGAGATTCTTCTTTATGAAGAAGAAGAAGTCACCAAAGAAAAAGACGGGGAAACAATTGGAACCGCTTTCGGCAATCCCTCAAGATCAAGAGTTGCAGCCTGTATACGATCCATTTGGTAACGATGATGACGATACTAACAGTGCAACGAATAATGCCACTGCAGAGAAGGGTGTATTCCAATCTCTCAACTCGACAACAGTACCCTTGGTTCGAGAAGATCCTCCTCCCGCACCACCACCAGAAGAACTTGATGTTGATGATGTTAATATCAAGCTCAGCCATTCGTATGAAAGCGAGGGTAAGGAATCTTACGTTTCAGGTGCATCCACTGCACCAGAATCGGTTGCAGAGCCCGAGGAGGAGCCAACGCGACATCTTGAGATATCTTTGGCACTGAATGAAGACTTAACATGTGAATACAAGAAGTCCAAGCTGTCCACACTGTCAGTAGAAGGGACAATTCAAGTCCGCATGTCAACAAGTTACGAAGGAGAAGTACCGCAGGATGTACCGCCAACAATACCATTTGTCCTCTTATTCAAGGATCATTCAGGTCATGTTAGGACATTGCAGGAAAACAAAAAGTTTGTTGAAAATGTTTCACATGAGAGTGAGGTTGCAAATCGAGAGTTCACCTACACAATAACAATTCCAAGGGAAGAAGAGTACTTTCCTGTCGTACGATACAAGTGTGATACCTCCCTTCGTCCTGTGCCCATTGTAAGTATCTGTTTGTCAGGTTTTGTACTGTAAGTAGTCTTTTCTTTCCATCTTGTCAAATTTTCTCACCAGTCTATCATATCCTACCTCTTTTCTCTCCATTTCACATTTCAAGCGTGTTCAAACTCGTATTCGTACTCAAGGAAAGTTTTGTCGTGTCGCCCTCCAGATCAGTTCCAACCCTCAAAATCCCTCCGATCTAGTCCATCTTACTGTAATCATGGGCGTCCCACCTGGCTTAAAGGGTGAAAGCCTTAAATGTAACCCTCCCGGTGGGGTGTGGAATGAATCTAAACGGGTAGTGCTATGGTGTGTATCGGAGCTGGGTGGAGGAGAAAAGTTTCAACTCCAAGCCATCTTTGAAATGAGTGATGATCTAATACAGACTGGTGGTGTTGATCCCTCAGAACGATTAGAATTCCCTGTAATGGCCCGGTGCCAGTGTGCAGGTGCACAATTGAGTGATGTAGCGTTGGATGTATCCGCTGTTAATGACATGTTCCCAGCCGAAGTATCCAAGAATGTTATTAGAAGATTCAGAGTTTCTCACCGTGAAAAGAAGTAAAAGAAGAAGAAGTGTGTGTGCTTGCATGTTTATGTATGTTCAACAGAATTATTTGTTTGCAGCATTTACTAGTAAAAGAAAGAAAAAAATTATAATCAAGAAGTTCATACTGTGAATGTAGCTGAAAATTTTTTTTTCCTCAACCCTTTTGTCTTTTTCATGAATTCCTCAAAGTGTTACATACATCTCATCTATCACTTCCATAATCTTGTATAAGTATGTACTGTAACTTGTACAAATCTTAAAATCATCTATTGCAAGCCACGTTCATACATACTCAACCAACATGAAATAAGCTTGAAATGATGAGAGGAAAAGAATACCGAATTGAAACATATTATTTCCACGAGCCACATCACCAGATGATGATGATGTCGTAGTAGAGGAAGATGCAACGTCTATCATACCCAGGCAGCTATTATCAAAGTAATACTGCCAATATTCATTTAATTCTTCTTGGGAAGACTCTCCAATCTTACCAAATGATTCAGAGGTTGGAGGTGCTAGTAAAGATTCAAAATTTTCAGTACTATAGGTAGCAAATTCTGTTGCAGGGTTGGTAGTTGTTGAATTAAATGCTCTTGTTAACATACATCGTGGATATCCCTTGTCAAAGTTTGACCAGGGAACTTGAATTGCTGAAATGGGTATTTGAGAACAATTTTGACAATGTACATCGTTGCAGGATTGAAAGAACTCATATACGGCACTTGGCACCGACGTTGTTTTTTCCTTCGTTGATTCCGTCATCGGTACACATTGGATTATCCACTTGCCATACATATCGAATCCCCCTTGATTATCTGTAACACAAAAAGTACCATATTCCATAGCCTTGACATAAGTTTCATATCCAAAGTACAAGGGTTCGGTACCAGAACAATCACTTGAAGTTGGGAAATATGCATATGACATATTGCCGGACCATGACGATCCGTCCAAGGCTGTGGCTGCAGTGCTCCTACACAGTAGTAGGAAGGAGAAAGAAATGATTATTGTTGTCAAGTAGTAGAGCATCATGATGATCATGATGATGGGCGCCGCGTAGTACTGATTACTTCTTGAGGCAGAGGCACTAAACTGCAAACTGCAAAGCAGGCGTCGCGGTGTCGCCAATCCAGTTCTAAAAAGCAGGGTCTGCGTCGTATAGGAAATCGCGTCATAGTTAGATTTCGTAACATGTTACCAGTACCGACATACCTTGCTTATTTTTATGCCATCGATCACTTCTCATGCCAGTTGAAAACTGAAAAAACTCATTGCTTGCATCTGGACATTTCAAAAATAATATTACAGCACAAGAAGATGAAAATACAATAAAATACACACTACTAAGTAAATCTCGTTCAGATCCTCCTCGAGTCACTGAGTCTATTCAGAAGTATCTCTTTTGATCCGTCCACATCCATTCCCAGGCTACTGAGTTTTGCTCTAAGTTCGTCGACGGACAGCATCCCATCTGTGCCTTGATACCTTTATCTACATCCATTGTGGCTAGCATGATCTCTTCCATCAACCTAGGGGATTCCCGTAAATTTTTGTAGGACTCAGTCTTCAATACATCCCTACCACGAGCCACAAAGTAGCTCATTGCATATTCTTTTAGGAGGGGACACGTTTTTGCATCAGCAAACTGCATCCATTCAACCACATTATCGATATTGATAACACAGGTGCGAACCAAATAACTCTCCGCTGCATGTTTGAGACCCACGAGATCATATTTATCACACGCATTAATCAAATCTTTTGCGTATAAATCCATCACGGGGATGTCAGATGGGATCTTCCCCGCGTAAATGTAGAGTAGGATCCACCGAAACGTAATTGGCTTGACTCCGTTTATGCAAATTGGTTTTGATGGCGAGCTATCTGATCCACAACAGTTTGCCAACAAGGGTGCATTTGCTTTCAGAATCAATTTGTGCGCACTAAAGATTTCCTCATCGTCAGTTCTGAAGAAAACGTCTTTGTCTTCTTCGTCATACAACAACTGAGATATGTTATGTACCATAGGACTGTTTGGGACGTGAAAATGACCTTCCTTACGTGGAAACTGAATGACTGCATCTATAATTAGAACACCATTGACGAGAACATCTTTTTTCTTTAATTCAGACCAGTTGATAAAATTCTTGGAATTTTCTTGCATATTATCATGCCAATGGCGCCAATCATCGTTAGAATGGTCGGTGGCGAAGTATGTTTGTGTAGGGATGCTAAATTCGTAAGCCACATCACCAGAACTATTTCTAAAAATCAACGTAACATTAGCAGTATGTCTGAGGGTTTCATTATAATTCGCTGGAGACATGGAGAAATAAATTGCCACCGACCCATCATGGTAGTTGACATTGAAATGTAGCTGCCACAATATACCAAGGCGGCTGTCAGCTGCGTCCTTGGCGGTCTCGTCCCAAAAATCTTCTTCTTCGTCGTCACTCCATGGGCCGAATTTGAAGCGGGCCACAGACACCTGGGACGACATGTTAACTTCTACTAACCACCATTTAAGACCGGCGCAAAAGAAATCAGTACCATTACCGACGTAANGAAAAACAACGGTCATTACTTGCATATCTAAGTAGTTATCTGGGCCGGTGCAATAGGTTTGCCAGCTAGCCACCTCTAGAGACACTTGTTCCATTGCGGGAGTCTTCGACTGCGACGCTGTTTGGTTCTTGCCTCCTGGGCCGGTGCAACCTATATCTACACTTCCATGACGACAACAACAACAACAACAAGGAAGAAGAAAGTAAGCAACGAATATCAAAACATGGATTTCAACTACGACAAAGATGATGCTGCAGCGGAGGGGACAGATTATCAACAACATCAATCTCCCACTGCTGCTGGCGCACCCAACATCCGTCCAGCCGCTGCCCTTGAAATGGACAACTCTACTAATCCACGTGCAGCTCCCACCACGAAATTAAGTGAACTATCCATGCCGAAGAAAAAGTCCTCAATATTGGGAGCATCATCCAACCTTGTAAATTCTATTGTTGGCGCCGGAATTATTGGTATACCATATGCACTCCGTATGTCAGGATTATGGGCGGGTATTATTTTGTTAATACTGGTGGCAGTCCTTACGGATAAATCATTACGATTGTTAATTGAACAGGCATCATTCCATCCCAAGTTACATCATTTACCTATACATACATTTGAGGACTTGGCTAGCTATCCATATGGACAGTTCGGAAGTGGATTTGTATTGTTTAATATGTTCATTATGGCATATGGGGCAATGGTGGCATACCTCCTAATTATTAAGGATACCGTGCCCACCGTGTTGGGGTATGAACATGGTGAGAACTTACTTGAACGGAATTTGATACTAATTGCTACAAGTCTGTTAGTTATGGTCCCACTTAGTATGCAACGTGATATGGCTAGCTTAAGTTGCACTAGTGCCATAAGTGTTACGGCCGATATGATATTGGTGGTATTCATTGCGGCATTTAGTCCTATACAAGAAAGTGTAGAGAATGCCGGCGGATTTGGACAGGTATTACGTAATGATGGGATTAATAATACCTTGTTTGTTGGGTTGGGGATCTTGTCGACTGCCATGGCATGTCAACATTCGGCATTTATTGTGGCCAATTCATTGGAGAATAAGACTCGACAGCGTTGGAGTTGGGTTACCAAACAGAGTATTGGGCTTAGTGCAGTCCTGTGTGCCATTTTGGGTATTTGTGGTTATCTTGGATTCTTGGGTGAGACACAGGGTGATGTGTTAAACAACTTTCCACTTGGGACTGTCCAAGCCGACGGTGCAAGGATTCTACTAGCATTCACAATGTTCTTTACATATCCGATGGAATCATTTGTTGCACGTCATGTCTTGATTATGTTGATTCATAATGGTGACATGGATGCTAGAGGTGGCTGTACATTGGAGAATGAAAGTCGTGTGGAGGAAGAAGAGTTGGGTGACGGCGAAGGTGGTGACGGTGGTGACGGTGGTGATGGTACTGGTGGAGATGATTTGACTGTTAGTACCTCACGTAGTATCATTGAGGGTGGTGGATTGTTGTGCCTGAACAGAAGACAAACTTGGACTATGCTTGTGTACCTTAGCACACTACTTCCAGCTTTGATTTTCAATGACATAGGACCAGTCCTTTCTCTCACTGGTGCTATTGGTGGAGGTTGCATCGCGTATATTGGTCCTGGTATGGTGTTTCTTGGTGTGAATGGAGAAGACTTCTTGAATTCCGTATTGGGTAAGATTGATAGTTGGAGAAGTTCCAAGGGCCACAGTAGTAGCAGGAGTAATGGTGGTGTTACGGAAGAAGATTTGCCCGTGGATGGAGATGCCTCACTTGAAATTGATGCCAACAATGCATCCATCAACGCCTACGAAAGTATTCGTTCTGGGCCAAAGCCGCTCTGGTACTATCTTGGTCTGTTTCCAGTTTGGTGCGCCGTTGCCAACAAGGGGGCCATGCACATGAGGAAGAAAATTGATGCCGCCTTTGCCGTGACTGGAGTTTCAGCAGACAATGCTCCTGGTGATCGTTCGTTGTTGCTCCCACCTCCCACGAAGAGAGATTACAGTGTCTCACTATTCTTCATCGTCTTTGGTTTCATCTCGGCCATTGCTGGAGTCATGAGCAATTTCTATGTCCAGTGGAACAACCTTGACGAAGTGGATTATGAAGGAAATTAACGATCAAGAGTATAATATAACAGTAATCATCTTCACAATGATCAACCTTAAATCAAACCCTCTAATCATTAACAATTAATGCTTTGAGATTTTAGCTACTCTTTTCTAATTCTTCAAGATGTTTGAAGTTTGCAATGGCTTCTTCAATATCAGCTGCTTTCTTCTTGTAACCATTCAGGTTCTCTAAGTTCTTTGTTTTAATGTCGTCGGCGACATTGGCTTCGTATCCAGCTGCAGACATTTTCTTTTCCAACTGATTCATTGGGCCAGCATTCTTTGCAAGCTGCTTCTCGAGCTTCTTAATTTCAGCAGCGTAATTCACAAGACCCTTAATGTCCATGAGAACCGTTGTCGACTCATCAACCACGATGATACCAACACTTTTGGGAATAGAATCTTCATCAATGTTAACATCAACAACACTTGCCTTTCCAAGTGTAATGATATCATCAATTTGAGACTTGGTAGCATCCTCGGGCTGTCCAGACGCGACCTTTACGAAGAAATGAGTACGGACCTGGTTGGCAATGTTGTACTGTTGTCTCAACGACCGACAGGCTTTCACAATGTTCATGGTGGTTTCCATGGATTGTTCGAACTCTGGCTTTCTGTACGCTTCATTGCATTCAGGGAACTTGGCAAGCATGATTGACTCAGTTTCTGACTCTCCCAGCGTACCACGCCCAGGTAATCTTTGCCACAACTCTTCAGTCACAAAAGGCATCATTGGATGCAAAATTCTCAACCCAGATTCAAGAGCAATCCACAACGTTGCCTGTGCTGCCCAGCGGCTATCCTTGTTCTCTTCACTAGTGTCCTTGATAACGGGCTTGATCAATTCAAGATAAACATCACACAGGTCATTCATCCAATAAGAATACGACGCTGCCTGTGCATCACCAAATTTGTAGTTCTTAAAGCAATTGTTGACAGAATCACAACATGCCATCAGTCTCGAAATCATGAACTTATCCCTGATAGCCATCTTTCCACTGCTCATTACCTCCTCGAGGATATTTGCCGTTGGCTTGAAGTCCGACACGAACTGTAGAGCAAACTTGGTTGCGTTCCATAACTTGTTACAGAACAAGCGGTAACCAACAACACGTTTCATATCAAGGTTGACATCCCTTCCTTGTACGGTGTACGCGAGAAGACCAAAACGAAGAGCATCAGATCCACACTCTGGAATACCTTCGGGGAAATCTTCAGATTGGTCCTTCTTTGCTCGTGCAACTTCTTTCGGAGGGAGGTTTCCGGCATCTAATTTGGCGAGAAGAGTCTCCAGTGTACACCCACTAATTACTTCAAGAGGATCGATAACATTTCCAAGAGATTTGGACATTTTACGACCGTCCTTGTCACGGACCATAGCATGAAGATAAACAGTATGGAACGGAAGTTTGTCGGTCAGTTGCAGACCCATCATTACCATCCTTGCAACCCAGAAGAACAAGATATCCAAACCAGTTTCAAGGAGTGATGTTGGGTAGAATGCCTTCAAATCATCTGTCTGTTCAGGCCATCCCATAACGGAGAAGGGGAAGAGACCAGAGGAAAACCAAGTGTCAAGAACATCTTCATCTCTCTCAAGGACGATTTCGTCACGATTGCAACCGAGCAGTTTTTCAGCTTTAGTGTATGCTTCCTGTGATTTATTGAAGCGCAATAAATTGTGTCAGAAAATGCACATCTCATAAAGTGAACCAGCACAAAGGTTAAAGTTACGCACCTCCTCATTTCTTGCAACGACCCAGCGATCATTGTTCTTCATATCTGTCTTCAAAACGCCTTCCTCTCCCTTTTTGGTTGCAAACCATGCAGGGATTTGATGTCCCCACCATAGCTGACGACTAACACACCAATCACGAATGTTATCTAACCATTGGAACCACGTCTTCTCGTGCTCCTCGGGTACGATCTTAAGCTCTCCATTGCGGACGGCATCAGTTGATCGTTTGGCCATACCAGAGCAGTTGACGTACCATTGAGGAGTAATCATAGGCTCAAGGATATCACCTGATCGCGAACAGAGCCCAATACGCATTTTATTTGGCTCTTTTCCGACATAAAGACCTTTCTCCTTCAGTGCTTCTTCGACAGCGATACGAGCATCATATCTCATCATGCCCTCGAACTGAGATCCGTTGTGATTAATTGCACCATCAGGTGTGAGAATAGTGATGAATTCGAGGTTGTGACGCTTACCACATTCGTAATCATTTGGATCATGTGCAGGAGTAATTTTTACGGCTCCTGTTCCGAATGCCATGTCAACAAGTTCCCCATCACAAACAATAGGGATCTTGCGTCCGTTGAAGGGATGCACCACATGCTTTCCGTGAAGATGTTTGTACCTTTCATCTTCAGGGTGGATGGCCACGGCGGTATCACCCAACATGGTCTCCAAACGAGTTGTTGCAACGACCAACTTCTCGTCTGAATCCTCAATTGGGTATGCAAAGCTAGTTAGCACACCGAATTCATACCTTCCCTTTGCATCATTAGGATTTCCCTTGTGTGTTTTGACCTCCCTGAAAGTCCTACCCTCCAAATCAATGTAATCCACTTCGATGTCCGAAATGGCAGATTTCAGGGCACAACTCCAATTTCCCAATCTTTCCGCACGATAGAGCAATCCATCCTCATGGAATCTATTGAACGCTTCAATAACAGCCTTGCTGCACATTTCATCCATAGTAAACCGTTCCCTACTCCAGTCGACAGAGCTTCCCAACTTACGAAGTTGTGTTGTAATGCGATTTCCGTACTCACCCTTCCACTCCCAAACCTTTTTGATGAATTCCTCGCGACCTAGGTCGTGTCGTGTTTGATTGGATTCTTTCATGAGCATTTTTTCAACGACAGATTGGGTAGCAATACCGGCATGATCAGTTCCTGGGATATGTTGTAAAATAGAGGTAAAATGTGAGCAACGGAGTCGAAAAACGGGAAAAGGAGTGCGCATAGAAAAGAATTTCTCTTGCAGCAATGAAGGTACTACACCATCCCTCAGAAAAGAAAAAGTACACTTAACGTCGAATCAACAACAATGTTCAGTCCGCCCGACGAGCATGTCCTCATTGGGATAGAGTGTAGTATCCACAAACAAAATGCAGAGAGAGAAAAGTAGAAGACAAACATACACAACATCCTGCAACATCATGCAGATATCCTCCGAAATGAAAAACGTACACTTAACGTCGAATCAACACTCTACGTGTCAGTCCGCCCGACGAGCATGTCCTCATTGGATACATTATACGGCGTATATGTCAACCAAACAACAAGATGATCTTGTAACCATTACAACATGAAACAACTCACCAGGAACATACAACGTAGAATGTCCAAGCATCCTATGCCACCTAGTCAAAGTATCCTCCACGGCAGCCGTTAGGGCATGTCCCAAATGCAAACTTCCCGTAACATTCGGGGGAGGGATAACCATCACAAACTTTTCATCATCACTTTTACCCTCGGCATCTTTAGGATCACAGGAATAAAATCCAGATGCCTCCCACCAATCCTGCCATGCTGCCTCAACTGCTTGGGGATGGTAGGCATCTGCCATGGGTGTTGCTGACATGTCCTTTTTATGTCCCTTGGGTGTAGTATTGACAAATTCGGGTTTAGGAAGTGATAGTGCCTTGGCTTTTGAATCATCCTTCTTCTTCTTTCCCTCGCCCGGTTGATTCCATTTGGGTTTGTCCTTCTTATCTTTTTTACCCTTCCCTTTGGCTAATTTCTTCAATTGATTTTTGGATAGTTTCTTCTCACCACCACCTTCTGCCGGGATAGCTGCGGCACCATCAGGAGCAGCTGCTGGTTTATCTTCGAGACTCATGGCCTCAACTTGCTATAATAATATTATCAAATATCGATGGAGACATGAAAAAAATAACGATGGAGATTGAGTTTTTGACATGCACGACGAAAAGCAGAAATAATAATGAGTATACACATCATTACCACATCATATCATGATTCCAGAATGAAAAAAAAACAAGGTAGCAACAAAGATCCATATTTACGCACCTTAGACGCTTCCTCCGACATCTTATTCAATGTGCATAACGACGCTAATACTTCCTCAACAAGCAAAGCTAGAGGTACCTATCCAACCGTCCCTGCCTTGCAGTAAAAAATTGCGGCTCTCGGCTCTCGCTCTCATCTCCCCTCTCCTTCTCCTCTCTTCAAGCTTGAGGAGGTGGACAGACAGTTTTTTCGGAATTCGGAACTGTTTTTCTTTTTTCTCTTTCCGCCCCTTTCGCGGGTTAGAAGTTCCATGTTCCGTCATGGAATTTATTTGTGTCAAAGGAACTTGGTGAGGCAAGGGTAAATAAGGAGGGTTCGCATCGACACGCGGATTGTCTCATGGACAAACTCACAGCGATTTTTCGGCGGCGATCAACAAGTTCCTACGTAGCTGTGGTACTGTCCAAAATTGTCCAGACGGCGGTACTCAATGATTAAGTAAATTAAGACTGTGACATTCTTTTTTAGTAGTAATCTGTCATTTCAGTACCGTCATTGGTTTTTAATGGCATTGATGCGACATTTGAGTTTGTCTACGAGATGGTAACTTCAACTTGGTTTTTTTACGCACAAACGTCGCGCGGAGCTACTTACCAGTACGGCGTGACATACCCTCCTTATACCCTTGTTGTGAGGTACTTGAACTTAGGAGCCCTAGGTACTAAAATTTTCATTTCTAGAGGGTTATCCAAGACTCACAACTCACAATGGACGATTAAAGAACAGCGTAACAGGCCTAAAAAGTATTACTAATTCCGACGTAGAATTAGGAATCTCTCTGGAAATCGGAAAGGAAAAAATGGTGCAGCGATCGTGTTGCAAACTTTTACTAGCCGGCGTGCGTCGCCTCCAAACTCGTGCACTTAGCCACGCGTTCACTGCAGCACTCTCTGCACTCCTCCACAACCACAAGCTGTGTGCAACCGCTCCGCTTTAGAGTAAAACTGGAGAAGCTCGCCCCGTGACGTCCTGAGTTGCCGTCGTTCATCTGC
>JALLBI010000358.1:0-12210 GCA_036940125.1 Mediolabrus comicus
ACAACAACAACAACAACAACAACAACAACAACAACAACAACAACAACAACAACAAGAGAGGAATCTGATTCTGCAACACTCGACAAATAGGGGAGGCTAATTTTATGTGATTTATTTATCTCTTTTTTAATACAACAAACAATTCACCAGGTTTCAAAATCATATCGACGTACGACAGTTTGATTGGGCTGTTTTCCCAACCCTTAGTTCTCCAGCCGAGTTTATCGGGTCCACGGGTGACATATCCATTTTGCTTAGTCAAAAAGTTTATGCGCTACGTGTGAGGGACCTCATCACTGTTAGACGGCACCTTGATTTTGATTTTGTGATTTATATTTTCGATTGATATTTTTGCCGATTTGACCAACCGTCAAATCACAGCAGGGTATTTAATTGAATATAATTTTCACAGCCTCGGGAAGTTATTGTGTTAGAAGAGGATATTTATCAACATGACATCAACCCCCCCCTCCATGTTCGATATTGTGGAAAATCATCTCAAGTCGCCACAACTGAAACCCAAAGAGAAGACTACTTTACAAAATCAACGAAGTTCTGCCACCTCCTTCACCGCAAAGTATCCACTAGCAAATGACAATGTAAACATCTACTCAAAACATAGCACAAGGAAAAACCCGGGGAATACGGTCCCCCTCCCGTTCAACGTTAATATTAGGAAGTGGAAGAATTTGGCCAACTTAAAAGAAGTATTGGATGATGAGATTATGCTTTGTTATCTCAACGATCTTGCGAATGGGACAAACTCTAAAACCCACGACGGAAAAGACTGGTTCTGGATGAAATCCTATCTATTGAATGACGAACATGATTGGAAGAAAATGGGAGCGGATGGGAAAGTGGATGTCGATATGAAGAATCGTGTACTCCATCATTATCGCGATTGCCAGTTGTCCTCCTTCTCAACAATAATAATCCCCTACAATATCAGGAATTATCATTGGATCCTCATTGCAGCCAATATGGACACCAATAAATTGACCTCTTACGATGGACTGAAGGGAGTTCACCACGGCAACCCAAACAGTCCAATGCAAAAATGCGCAGACTTGATCAACTCTCTCCTTAATTTCGAGGGTAAAGAGGCGAAAGAATTCTCATTTCATTCTTGCTCATCGTGTCCGGCACAAACCGGAGGTCTCGATTGTTGTTTAATTGCCGCACTTAATGCTCATGCAATCATCCGTGGAGTTATTCCCACCGACTTCATTTCTGGGGGAATGGCACAAATCAAAAATCTACGGCTCCGAATTGCTTATGAAATGATGAAAAAGGCCGACATAACAACGAGTTACAAAACATGGTTGCGAAATCTACAAGCAGCACATTGGAAAGAAGCAAAAAATGCCCTTGAAGTCGTAATCAAACAGGTCGTTTCTGCTGACAGTAATCTTCCTCTATTTCCAGGCGTTATGGATAAAAAGATGAAAGCGGCAGTCAATAAAATTGAGACGGAGGTTGCCATCGAATTATTCACGCTAGCAAGGGATATAGAGAACGTTTTTAACCGAGTCAAAGCCTTTCCCATGGTAATTCGCCAATACTGTCATCAACGTAATGCCGAGGACCATTTCTTCTTACCATGGATCACTACCGAATACTCTATCATGGTCAAAAGCATCATGCAACTTACAAACGGACAACCGATGAGTAGTGAGGATAAATTCCAGTCACGTGTGTGCCGTGATGTATTCTTAGCTAGACCGGAAAACAAACGTCTTCTCGAATTTTGGAAGTCCGTCCTTGGCAACAATAGTAATGGAATTCATGTGCACAAGAAATTGCTCAATGAGAATAGAGTTTTGTCAAAATTTGGAAATGTGATCCATGATCGGTTGACACAATTAGAAATTGAAAGGCAGTCCATCAAGGACCTTCTTCCACAGATTTCAATCACGATTCGTGGTATTCCGACCGATGAGGATGTTACTGGTATCTGTTTACTTCATAACCGCCAGTATCAATACAAGGACTTAAAATTACCGACAATCCTCCCCCAGAAGGAAGTCCATTCTCTGCATCAATGGTTTATGTTCCATGTGTATTCAATGAACTTTGTTTATGTTAAGGCGGTGGAGGGTGCCAATGTGTCTAATCCGGCTTTTTTCTTGATAAAAGACGCTACGAGTCGATATGTTGTGGAGGGCTCAGGTGATGAGGTTGTGGAGGTCAAAGGCACGAAGAAAGAAGTTGTTGCTTCGCAAGCAAGTAAATCGAGGAAGGCCAAGTTGGAGAAGTCAAACACCGCATCTAAGAAGAGGAAGATAATTCAAATGGATGAGGATGAAGAAGACATCGACCCTCACGACGGAATTATTGTTGTTGACTCCCCAGATAATAAGAAGGGAGGCGACAAGAAGCAAGCATCGAGGATTCCATCAACCCCTCCCGTAGCCACTGTCACGAACAATACACCGATGCGATCGAGTAATAGGATCAAGCAAGCGGCTTCAACGAAGAAGGGAAGCTCCAAAAACGGCAGAACAAATGATACTTTTGAAGCAGGTGGATCAGAGTCAAAGGAAAAAGATCATGGAGGTGGTGATGAGAGTGCTGAGAAGAATAATAGTGAACATAGTCGAGAGGCTTCACCCAAGATCCCTTGCATCAGTCACTTCAAGCAACATATGCAGTACGGATCGTGTGCCATCAACGCTGCAAACGCAGTGGTGGCAAATTCAGCGGTACAAGATCAATTGTTTACGAAAGCAGATGCTGACAGTGCCTCCGAAACAGTAGCAAACACCACTGGATATCAGCCAGAAACGGACAAAGGCAACTATGAACTCCCTGCTCTCAAAAAAATGCTGGAAAGGACGAATCTCTCCCTAAAGCAACTGTGCACCAAAGATGATGCAGATGTTGTTTCAGCCGACACAGACAACCAAGCTTTCATCGTACTGACTCAGCAGAATAGTCATGGTGGTTGTCATATTCACACAATACTCAAGGTGGATCAGGAGGTTTGGGATTTAAACTCTTTCAATAGTTTCCCTGAAAAGCTTCCATTTTACCGGGTGCGTGCGATGATAGAGAGGTCGGCAAAACATGACAACACGAAATTTCAGGATCCAGTTATTCAAGGTGCAAAATACACTGTAAGGAATAAAGGTGACCACATCATCTTTCAAGTTATGGAAGAGGATGGATCACCTTTCAGGCCGTCTTGGCAGAATCACCATTTGCCGAACTCGTTTCGAAATCTGCCGATTCTATCCAAGCAAGAGGATGGATATAATGAAAGACGAATTTGGGCACTCGCCACTCTTGAAAGTGAATCAGAAATTCTAGGAGCGGCGAAAAATATGAAGGTCGATATCATTGTTCCATCCTTTCCTGGATTTGATGGCTGTACCTTTTACAATGAGAAGCCGAAGACTCCTGGGGTGTGTTTGGACGATGTAGTGCTAAATGCACTTAGTGGTATGATCCATCACCACGATTTGTTCATGGGAATGATCTTAAGTGGAGAATGTGTTGTTCATGTAGCCTGTGGAAGCAGCGCTGAGGAGTATGAAATGGGGGCGCAAACGATGAAAGATATCAAGGTTGGTTTGTTCTCAAATTCAGACATCCGGTGTCGGATAGAATATCCTGAGAAGATGGGAACTTTGGAAGCAAATCAGGAGCAGAGTGGCCAAACAGCAACGAAAAAGAGGGACAATAAAGTTGTCAAAATAACATCTCCTCCTCCGTCGTTTCCTTTGCTGATTCCAGGTCAGGGCCCGGCCAGGAATGCTAGGAGTACTACTAAACCTCAAGCAACTGAGACGTGGTTGGAGAGCTTTAAAGATCCTTCGAGTGAGAGCACAACTGTTGTGAGCAAAATTGTGCAATCAAGCAAAGAGAATGCAAGCTGCTGCTTCGTGGAGGATAAAGAAAGTCCTCCGAAAATTGATACTGTTATTCCACAAGATCATGTTGCGACGTCTTCAATCGAAGTTGTTGATAACAACATCTATTCCAATGA
Source organism: Mediolabrus comicus (assembly GCA_036940125.1). Taxonomy (NCBI): domain Eukaryota; phylum Bacillariophyta; class Thalassiosirophyceae; order Thalassiosirales; family Thalassiosiraceae; genus Mediolabrus; species Mediolabrus comicus. The sequence goes on from JALLBI010000358.1 coordinate 3,989, forward strand.
TCTGATATCGCAAATTAAGAAGTCGGCGTACGAACTCGAAAAGAAACATCCAACCAAGAAATTACGCAGCAAAAATAATTGTCTTCAAGGTGGAGCATCGATCGATGCGTGTAATGTTGTCAGCGTACTGGATAGTGTTAGTATGCTGGATGCGTTGTCTCTTTGCCGTCCAGACACAACGAAGCGTCGAAAGAATTACTTGCACTTGAACCAAAGCCCAAAACGTTGCGAGGATCTCAAAATGCTCTGTTTTCAGACCATCCAAGGAATCGAAAATGTTTGGAGTAAGTTGGTAAATGATGATGTGCACTGCTTGGCATTTTTTTCTCTATGGTTGAGAGATCCGAAGTGCGAGTCCTCCGTTCGGTATCTTCAGATCGATTCCATCCTCTTTTACAGATACTCTAATAGCATGGAGGGCCAGGTTGGGGAGGCGGAACCTGTGCTAAATTATTCGAGATACCCGAAAGCTGGTCTAGTTGATAGGCTATTGTTGATTGCAAGGTTGCTCTCTCGGAATGAGTCAGCTATCGATGCTCTATATCCTGACTCTGTCGACTCATCACTTGGCCGATATTTTACTAGCGAGACAACGATGGCATTGGGTTATCAGAGAACAGCCGTGCCTATAAATACAGACGGGGTGAAAAAATTGGTCGACAGTTTAGTGAATAATCGACAGAAGGATGACGCATGGTTGCATTTGACCAAAGCTCTAATGAGAAAGGAGTTGAAAAAAGACGACTTGCGGTCATTTACACGTTTTCCAATGTCCTTCATTACTCATAACATCAGTCGGCCACAGGATAATATGATACTGGGGATCTTGTGCGAGCTATATCAAATGACAAGCATTGAAGTATGGCGGTTGGAGGGCAATGGGAAGCTTTTGTGTTGCCTGCATTGTTCGTGTTGCGGGGAGAAGATTGGGCCAATGAGTTACCTCTCAGAATTGCTTCGTGATACTCCAAGCCATTTGCTACAACACCATGGCATCAACCAAGAGTCGGTTACATCAGTAATCCAACGTGCACTCAACAAGCCAATTCATAACGACGACGATACAGAGAAGGTAGATCCGTGCCGATTTGGTAATGGCGACCTTAATAGTGTGAAGGAGGCATCGGATATTGTTAGAGATGTCAACAAACGTTTGTCATTTGCTGACGCGGCTATTGGCGATACCAACAATGATCCAACATTGCTTGAGAATTCTGTCAATTTTATCGGTCAATTACACTCTGACGTCCCAACGGCTATGGATGGGCTAAACAGCTACGGTGAGAATATCCCGTCAAATATTGTCCATGCCGAAAAGACTGCCAAAATTATTCAACAGATGCTTGAAAAAATAGTACTTAGTGTCTTGGACGAGTTGAATAAGTACGATGGTCTTGACCCTAGTAAGGCAACTTTGAGTCTTGTCAGCAACGATTGGAAAAGATTGGAAACTGAAACTACTAACGACAACCATGGTAGTGCTGACAATGGTAGTAGCAACACGCAGATCAATCATGTTACTTCACAGCGCCCATTCAAGTTTCACATGGATGGAACAAACTTGATTAAAGAGGGAAGCATGCAACAACATGAGTCATGGAACGATGATGATGATGACCCTTCATTGCAGATTATACCGGCTCCAAATCACACCTCTTCTGATGTGTACTTTAAGACATCAGTATCAAAATCGTCAAGGAACGCTTTGAACACAGAACAACAATGCTTGGAACACCTTGTCACAATATTGTATGCATCAGAAATCTACCGAACAGGCAAGGTGAGAAACTCCAAACAGAATCATCCAGATATCCTTGAGCATCTGTTGGATAAGGTGGGTTGGGATAGAATTGGCAGTAATTCTGTATATATTGTGAAATGCAACTTCGAAAAGAGGATTGGCCTACCCTTTCTGGATCAGTTGAAGAAGATAGTCAACTCGAAATACACAACGAAAGAAGAAAGGAATGAATATTTCAAGAAATTGGCTATGTTCTTTCCATCACAAGAATTCCTGAGGAGCTTCCCCAAAAATACGTTGGAATCAATTGCGCAAGGAAAATGGATTCAGATTGACAAACTTGACAGGGAAAGGTTAGCGAAACCCATTAGGGATGCTCACTATAATCAAGCTGTGAGTGTTTCATTGGTTCAATTGTGCCCACGAATATATGAGGTATGCTTGGAGAAGAAAACGAAAAACAGGAGCTCCAATGAGACCATCTATGTGACTGACAAATCTATTGACATAGTTGGAACACTGTCTGAACCATGGGTCTGTGATGGTCTGATATCGCTCCATTCTGTTCAAACTAGAGCGAAAGTTGTTGTTGCGGAGGGCAAACGTAGTGGTGATTCTTCAACATCCACTCTTCAACTAACGTCTCGATCCAGGCAACTTCTATGCCCAAATGTTTGGTATGACAAGGACAATAACAATCATCTATGCTTGGCAGGTTCTATAGTGAATTGCGTAGCCGCAATGGGTCATCAAACAATCGCAGAAACGTTGAAAAATTCGATGTGCAACACCCAATTGACAGATCGTGATCATAATGATCCTCTTGACTCGGAATTATTCAAACTCCTCAATGAGAATCGAATTTTTTATAAGGAGGTCTTCCATCATCGTCATCTTGAGCAGCTGCTTCCTCATCTGTCTTCACTTGGTCGTCTATCTAGCTATCCATGTGTTTTGTTCCTCTCAGATACACAGTCTATCGGGCAGACACACGTAGTTGTAACGTGGAAAGGCTCCGTTTATGATATCGAAAGTGAGTTTCCTTATGATCTCACAATGGACAACCTGTGCCGTGGATGCGGGTGTGATGTTGAAATTTTGAGTCTGAAGAGGATGCTTGTTCTCTATCAGAAGGATGAGAATTCTATGACACACCTACCCAGAAGAAGTTCATTAGAAGTTGAACTTGATCAAGTTGGACTTCATCGAAGAAATACTTCCAACCGTCTTAGCAAACAGAAACGTAAGACTTACCGCGGGAGGAAAAGAAAGAGGTAGTAGTAGTAGTAGTAGTAGTAGGGAGAAGAAGCAAAACCGAGTTCACAATCATCCTTCTTTTCCCGAAGTAAATTTATGTTACAAATGCATTATATTTTTGTGACTTAACCCCGCTGACGTTATCTCCTCTGACTCGTTGTCATCCCTTCCAGAAAAGTATTGTAGGTGAAACTCCCAAAATCGTTTTGGAAGGACACAGAAAAACTCATTCATTTGGCCACCGAGCTTGTGAAAAACAAATGCTGGATCGACAATTCTTTCGATTGGTAGTATGTACACAGTATTATTGATGTCACCAAGTTTGAAGTCGACGACAAAGTCCTTTTCCAATTGCTTCCATGTTACATACCGTGATGCTGCATGAACCACAACATATAAGGTTGGGTCTTGCATACGTTTCTGTTGTATTTCGGTAACAGTGTGCTGCTGACATAGTTTGGGCGTCGGGGTACCGGGAGTTATAAAGTGAAAGATTCCATGAAGGCGAGCTGGACACATATGATCCCAACAATAAAAGTCATCTTCGTTGGCGACTTCATCACTGTGTGAAAGAATCATGCACCAATCGTTTCGTCTCTCATCACGGAAGCTTTCAGATACCCGAAAAATAGATGACTGCCCTGCGGTGGCTGCATCCTTGGTTGGTAGCTTAATGGACGTATATCCTTGCACCTTCATTTCATCCAAGAAACCCTTCGACATAGACCAGGAATTAATTGCGTGCCAAAAGACATCATCAACCGGTACCGACGCGGATCCAGCTTGTACGGTCTTTCGCCGTCCATTAGAATGTATATCTGTTACCATTTTCGAATGATCCCTCCAATCGAGTTGTCGTGTGTAATGACCTTGTGTGCTTCTCTTACCAAACGTTGCAACATGAACACCCTTTACGATGTCACCGGTGGTTCGATTTTCAATCCGTTCATAGTCCATCATCAACTGTGGCTGCAAACAGTCGTACGCATGCTGTATTACCAAACGGCGGTGGAGTACATTTGCAAGTTGGGTAGCAAACACGGTTGGCCGTTTTTGAGTGTTTCCGGCTGGTTTCTTCAAGAAGTCCTTGAGGAAACTCTCACCATCACCGCCAAAAAAGTTTCGTGCTGACCCATACCTCTTTATATATTCGATGAATTTGGTGAAGCCATGCACCTTCGTTAAGTTCCATTCATTCCCCGCAGTTCGTGGAAAACAATGTTTTAGCTCGTCTATAGCAGTCGTAATAATGGCTTGCACTTCCGGTAGTTCTGCGACAGGTTTGGGATGGGGAGACAGCAACCACTGGCGAATGGCAAGTATCCGTTGAATGCATTTCTGAAAGCGAGCCAATGTTGTTGATGGCGGCAAACAAGGCTTGATGATGTCAGCGCCAAGTGGTGTGTGTGACAGGCACAAAATCATAAAGAAGTTGCCAACATGCTCTGATGCCTGCTGCTTCGTTGTTTCAGTAATTCCATTCCGAGTACTCGGGCGAGGAATGTCTTGCTCAGATTGCAATTTAGCATACTTACACAATGCCATATGAATCAGGTGCAATTCGTTACGGGCATTCTTGTTACCGTCAAACATATTCGCAAATTCTACCAATGCATATTCAATTATTCCGGAATCGAGAGTGTGCAAAACCTCTGGAGGAGTCATCTTGTAAATGCCATACTCAGTGCATGCCAAGGGAACATTCTTATTGTCGAAGGCGTTATTTATCAGATGTTTTGATATCATACGTGTTGCATCTTCGCCTTCTTGCTTTGCGGCAAGGACTTCGGCGCGTGTGACATATTGGCAGTCTGGAGATGACGAACCTAAATCAGAATAGGAGCATTTACAATCTCGGTACGGACGCTTTACTCGTCTGTTACCAGAGTTATTAAAATGACCAAGTGCTCCATTCATTCCCTCGATATCACCAACCATCATGTGGATCCATGGCCGCACCACCACATCTCTCCCCATTATGTTCATTGGGATACCACCTTGTTTTAAAATGTCCTCCATCTGGCTCAAGATGGCTGCTATACATGCGTGTTCATCTTGCAATTTGACTGATGGGTTCGCGGCGTTGTCGTTGGATGTTCCTAGGCGTAGGTTCGGGACATAACCCCAAACCCCCCACGTGTTCCTATTACCCCGTGCACCCACATTGAACAGAGAGCATGTTATCATGAATGGGGCAAGTGCAAGAGCCCCATGTCGATCAAAATGGCTTTTGTCATAGAATACAATCAACCCACAAGGAAAATAGTGGTCATCATCACCACAATATCGTTGCAATGCTGGTCCCCAAGCCGACCCAGTATGGATTTCGTCGATAAAAGCACCCTGCGCAGCTGCAGCGTGTCCCTCGGCGTTTGGTTTCCCAGTAAAGATGTCGAGCCCTCTGGCAAAATTGGATTGCTGCATAATCTCGGGGTTTTGCAATAGTTTACTCAATACTGAACGAAGGTCGAAAACAGGAACATGGACATATGGTACAGAACACGATTGCACAGGTACTTTTTTCATTGTTGGCTGCAGACCATGAAGATTAAACAAGGATGTACATTGTGACAATAACATGTCTTTTTTCGGGAGGGGAGTTTTGAAATCATAACCAACACTCTTTTGGTGATTCAGATATTCAACAATTTCGTTGTACAGTCCAGCATCGCAGTTGTGTTTGTTCAGGATGTTCATCAAATGGACACCCGCAGCAGTAGAACCGGCCACCCCCTCAGTGTTGAATACTATTCCATTATCCTCATGCTCCGTATGCGGAAGTTGGATATTGCTGCTGTGTCCCTCAACAGCACCATCCCCGTCCTCACCATCCACATCACCAAATATATCATTGAAACAAACATACTCAGCTGCAGAGAGATCATTGATTTGACTGTCCAGCATTCTGTCTTCCTCGTCTTGTTCGCCACTGCTGTTGGCACTCCACTCATCTCCTCCTGCTTCACCTGCCGACTCCAAATCTGAATCTCCTTCCGCTTGCCTTTCGTCTGTATTGTCACTCCTAGTCACGTCATGATCCATGTTTACATTGACACTGGTTGCCCCGTTGCCAATCCGATCGATATTCTCACGATAGGTCTGTGAATGTAATTCTTGAGTAGTTTTCATTGTCACCAGTGCTGTCCCAGTCATCGACGAGGTGATATTCTGTCGTTGCAACATGTTTCCAACCGCCCGTGTTGATGTAGATTGCTCTTTTGTGTGCTGCCGAGATGTGGTTTGGCTGATATGATATTGGCTGTAGTGTTGCAATGCAATTCTTTTGCCTGATTTCGCACAACATCTCAAGTGCTGTTGAAGGCTTCTTCCTGAGTTGAACGACGCAAGGCAAATTGTGCATTGTTGTGCACCATTGGATCTGGATGCCATAATGGGGTTAGCTGTTGTGTAAGAATCAATGTGAGTGTGTTTGATGCCTTTAGATGGTGAGGAGGGGTGGGCGGGGGAAGTTAAACTTGTGTATTCAGAAATGAATCTTCTACATAGGAATTCGTATGTAAATTACAAGAAAACATGGATTTCAAACAAGACGAAAAGCATTTTGAAATGCCAATGACGAAACAACGCAAACACCTACTAACCATAATTCAATTTACAATGCAACTGAAACATGGTATCACCATCTAAAGAGTGCAGTGCATCCATGGACGACTTAAGCTCGGGATACCTCACGGCCAGGAGTGCTTCACAGGCCTCAGCATCGTCACGTCCTTCTTTTCGCCATGGCATGTCCTCTTCCATGAACATGAACATGAACCCCCGTCTTTCGGCCACATTACACACCACTACACCTTCACCTGAAGGGATGTATCGCAGCAGCATGCCTAACCACGTGTCATCATCATCACATTCGGTACATTCAGGACAAATGTCCGAAAAAGATCTCCTTCACCAGCAGCAGCTCCAACAGCGGGATGACGAAATCAGAAGGTTGAAGGAGCAAGTAGCGTTGGCACATGAATCAACTAGTGAGATGCCAACGGGAAAAAACAGTCTCGCAAGGCAACTCCAGACTGCCACACCACAGGACAGGGCAAACGTGGCAATGGTATCAACGTACGTTTTCCACGAACTTTGGCCACACCACAAGATCTATAAATTCGAAGAGGCATGGGAAAGTTATGGTAGTGAATTCTGTCAAACTGTCATGGCGGGGCTGGGAAACGAGGTCGTCATCCCAAGCGGCTTTCCCGAGAAGTTATATTGGGAAAAGAAAATCTTCCCCTTTTTAATGAAATCGGTGTCAGACCGTCGGAATAACACCCAGACAAGAATCAGAAGGGTGTTTGAGGGTAAGTGTGTTTTTCGTGGTGTGCTGCGTCTTTGATGGAACTGACTCACCGCATGTATTTGTGTCTTTCCTAACAATGTTGCAGAAAGGTACAAACAAAAAGCCCTCCCGAATTTGGAAACTTGTGGTGATGCTCGGCACCTGGGTTGTCCTTCAGGAGAGGCAAAAGTTGTGCTACGAAACTTTCGGCAGCTAGTGAGAGAAGAGTTGTCTGGACGCAAAGGCCAAGCCAACGAATTTTTTGTTAGGCGCGGAGTTATCATTGAGTCTTTCTTTCATTTTGTTGACAAATTCGTTGTCTGTATGTATGGCCCACAACGAATCAATGCGTTGTTAAAGGAGAACCGTGAGAAGTCCGTGATTGACCTGATCACCCCTCAGGATATTGCCTACACAATCCTTATGGTCGAAAATGGCTACGACAAGTGGCTATTCGACATCCAGAAGAAGACCGACCCTAGCTTTGATGCAAGATCACCCCCCGTTCCCCCGTACACATTCCCAAAACATGTTCGTATCCCTGCGCATGACTGTAATTGGACTCCGATGGCACAATCGTATTACGAAAAGCTTTCCAACATTATGTTTCGGTTGATGAACAATGGCACGATTTTATGGGAGGAGATTCAAGATGGTTGGGAAAGCTTCCATGACACCTGTGGGACGAGTGGTTCGTCTAAGTACAGAAAACGACAGCGGGTCGTTAATACGAATCCAAATGCTTCAAGCATTTCTTCCACCCCTGGATTCCATCTTACGTTCGCCCTACCAAGTTCTGAAGGAAATCATTACAATCCATTGCCCATCACTCACGATGGTATGGATAGCTGGGACCGCGAAGATGATGATTCGGAGTCGGAGGAGGAGGAGGAGGAGGAGAAAAGTGAACCGCCACTGTGTTCACTTTTCTCC
>JALLBI010000359.1:0-16072 GCA_036940125.1 Mediolabrus comicus
TCTCTTGGCTACTAGATAAACAATCCGATAGAGCAAAAGCAACATTGCATTGCCTCTATCGGATTGTTTATCTAGTAGCCAAGAGATAAATACAACGCCATCATGTCGGAAGAAACTGATGTAAAGAAGATGAAGGGTAAGATATGATAATTATTATTTCCGTGTTTACATTCGATTTGGAAAAAGACAACTCGCTCTAATACGCACATACTCACGTGATATATGTGAAATATCTTTGACGATAACTTATTCAATTATACATCTTATCCAACACAAATTATTACAGTCGCCGAATTGAAGGAGGCCTTAGCCAAACGTGGCCTACCCACGGATGGTCTTAAAGCCGATCTTGTTAATCGGTTGCAAGCCCGTCTTGATGAGGAGGAGTTTGGTATTGTGGAGGCTCCCGCTGGTTCTCCAGATGCCAAGGCGGCAACAACTGAGGACGAGGCACCTGCGGCCGACGCTACCGCTGCTGCTGAGCCAGAGGAAGCCTCGGAAGAACCCGCTGCTGAAGAAGAAAAGGCTGCAGCGGTGGCACCTGCTGCCGTGGATGGAGGTGAGGTAGAGGCGGCACCCAAAGAAGAAAATGAAAGTAGTGCAGCTGCAACAACTGATGACACAGCCAAGGTCACTTCTGGCATGTCATTCAAAGAAAAAATGGAGGCACGTGCCAAACGTTTTGGAATTGTTCCCAAAAAGAAGGAAGAAAAGAAGACGAAGCAACCACCCGCAAAGAAGAATAACAATGCAAAGAACAAGTTTCAGAAAGGTGGTGGCGGTGGAAAGAATAACAACAACACTCCAGGGAAGAAGGGAGGGAAGCAGCAGCAGAACAATAAGAATAATTCTCCAAAGGGTGGTGGTCGTGGTACACAACAAAAGCAACAGTCTTCTGGAAAGAAACGACGTGAAAGTGGAGGAGGAGGAGAGAAGAAGCAGCAACAACAGCAACAGCAGAAGAAGAAGCAAAAGAAGGAAGAGAAACCACTATTGCCTAAAGACGAGATTGAAAAGCGTCTAGCTCGTGCTGCAAAATATGGAACAAATGAAGGCGTAGATGAGTTGAAGGCAATGCTGAGGAAACATCGATTTCAATCATGAGGGAGTGAGACGATTTTCCTTATTCATATTTACGATATATAAATATCTATCTTCGTTAGGTCGATTATCAACTTCTTCTACTTCTCAGAGTTACCGCCCTCGTCAACAAAGATTTGTCTACCCGAAAGTTCATGTAGCAATTTCTGCTTGAGTTCTTGGGCATTAAAGACGGAATCTTTCCGCGCTTCTCTTCGATTATACTGAATGACCACATTCAGAAGGATGTTATTCTTCTCATCATATTCCAATGTTACAAACGGAGCTGCACCACCCCACTCAGCGGGAGTTGGGTCCTTATACGTAACTTTTACTATCTGTTTGTTCTCCATGAACATGCACTCTTCACTCGTTTTCTCCTTCTCTGCCAAATGATCTATCAGCTTCGAGACGTCAATCTTGCGGTTGAGAGTGATATCCAACGATGTGATCCCCCTGCTTCTCCAATTCTCAAGGAACGTCTTTCTATCAAGAAAGTATGCGACTACAATCCATGCAACAATACTAACGACGAACCACAGCAGCATGTGCTTCTTTATCACACCATCAACAAACTCAGATAGCCATTCACTATCTACTACCGTCCAATCTCCTGTAATCCGATCGAGGATGTCAAATGCAATCATCCCCGCAAATACAGCCTGGAGCGTCCTCAATATCCGAGCAGTATCTCCATTGGATGCTTGTAGTACACATAATTGCTTGGTATTCTTTTCAAGTTCTGAGCTCAAAGATGCGATGTTGTTTTGGGAGTCAATTTCAACACGTTGTCTAAGCAACTCAAGCTGCTTTTGAGACCCAGCCAAATTCTTCTTGACATCTTTCACACGACGTTTGAGCTGGTCTTTTAGTGCAGATAAGTCGAGTCGCTTGTATAGTGATCGTCCCTCTTGCTCTGGAGGCTCCAATGGGACATTCATCATTGAAAGTGCCTCCTCCAAATATCCGAGGATCTGTTCAAGAGAGATGATCTGCTTTGACAGCGATGCAATTCGATTCCTTGATCTTCCCAATGCGAGATTGTCGTACTCAATCGTGTCCACGACCTCATAGGACGCCTTCAAGTCATCGTCGAGGATCCAAACACGTGAAAAGACGTTTTGTAGGAAGATGTCAATGGTTACATATTGCAAGTAGGCACATAAGAGTGGCTCGTAATTCCTTGAACTAGGACCGCAAAGGAGTAAACCTGAGTCGATAACGCAAATCAGATGAAAGTGTGAGCGATGCAAACATTACACATGCAATATAGCCAACAACATTGCGTGTGAACCTAATTTCCTTACCTTGTGAGCCAAAGATGAGCGTGTCCCGCTCGGTAATATCGTAAGCAGCTCTAGTGTCTCCGAGCACTTGCTGAAATTCATTTTCATACTCAGCCTTGTCCATGTATTCGCCGGCGGTCAAGTGAGGTGTTATCTCATTGGCAATGATGAGGTTGAACTTGTTTCTATTTCGAGCATCACCCATAAAGACCAAGTCTAGCATTCCTCTTTGATTTTCTGAGATGACCGAGTCCACAACAGACGAAGAGTCCTCTTGAGCATCTACAAGGATTCGCGATAGATGATCAAGCGAAATGTTATCCTTGATACGATTCATCACAGCCTCCAACTGCAGACCGTAGAAACAGACTCCTTCTGCATTCAATGATACACCAAATGTCTCCACTTGAACCACGCCGGGATCTTCTCGGAATCGAATCTCTGCTTCGAAGTTAATATGATTGGTCTCTGTGTAATCTAACACTTCAACAGAGGTGAGTTCAGGTGATAGCTCTAACGTAGTTCCACTAGCATCGCCATCGATGACATTTGAAATAAATCCGCCCTGTACACGTTNGGTTCAACTGAAGTAGTTGATTGCTTCCAAATGGGATGTATTCGGCACAAATGACAGATACAGAATTTAATGTAATGATTTCATCCAAATTATTGTCACGAATGTTGTCGATTCCACTTTCTTGGGCTCTATGAGCATTGGAGAGCGTAGGTCGGCCACCGTAACGTAAGCATTGGGGAATGTATGCCGATGAAACGTATGATACATCTTCGATATCTGTGCTTGTTGATCGTTTCTTGTAGTCGGACGCAGATGATTGGAGCCAATAGCTCTCTCCATCCCAGGAAGTCTTTAGCAGCTCTCTCGATTCAGGTTTGTGTGCAAATGCGTTTACCACCTCCTTTTCTCGTCTTGACATCTTTTGTAGGAGGACTTCTCCCTTATCGGATAGCTGATACATAACTACGGGCTTGTATGCCTTCGACGACACAAGCAGAGCATTGATGAGTCCATCTTCCCTAAGGAATTCAACGTCCGATTGGCCCTCTTGCGATACGTTGACCCAAACGCGACGATTATCGATGAGTGAAGACTGTGGAGCGTAGTCATAATCAAATACTTCTGCAATAACACCTTCGTAGACCAAAACCTGCAATGCCTGTTTACGTATCCATCGATCTGACCCTTCCCTGTTTTTTGCGTTAGCGGTATGTAGATTAATCAAATGAAGAAGTCTGTTCTGATTGTCTGTGAGTCGAGTGTCTCCAACACTATCATCATCCTCATCGATTGTCTCCGAGTCCGTCAGTCCGACTTTCTCCTTTTTGGAGAGATACATTGCTATCTTGGCTGAATCAAACATGGTGCTGCCAACATGCCAACTAACTGTTGAATTAGTCACTGTCATTTTTGATCACGTTGTGAAGAGAGGAGGCATTTTAAACGAGTGTTTCTCTTTTCTCCTGTTTCCCTTGAAAGACCCTTTGTAGGTACCCCTATCCCACATCTGTGTCACAGCGACAAATTATTCAGGAAATTGGCGAGGCAAGATAAGAGAGGTGCAAAAACAAAAAGCTTGCACAACATCATGATAGTGAGGTGCTAGGTAGCAAGTGACAATAGCAGCTGCTGCTACAAACAATATCATATGAAAGACATGTCTACCAATATCAGGTTGTTGTTAGAGATCGTCAAGCCGACCAGTGGAGCGGCGGCTGTGGACAACTTTAATTGTGGTGGCATTTGCAATGTCAATGATGATCAAGTTGTTGATGATGATGCCGATCATCAAAGCAGTACACCAGCCAAGTCGGAAGTTGTTACACGCCACAACGACAAGCCTCCTGTTACCAACGCAGAAATGTATGCTTGGGATGTAAGTGAGAATGATAGATCAGAAGAAGATGGTTCAGACAGGCGTGATGATCAAGAGCAGCAGTCTTCTGCTGCTCATCCAGACTACTCTGAATACGCCCGTGATTGTGAGGGAAGCCAACGGCAGGACCCGGACCCTGAAGAGAATTCATTCGTTAAAGAAGTTAATTCTGCAGACGTTGAAGACGAAGGATGTCTGTTTGGCGAATTTGGATTTGGCCAGTTTATTGGAGATTTGTTCTCATCGTTGAATCCAATTCGTCTAGTTAATCTTCGTGATGAACTAAAGAAAGCAAAAGAATCGAATGCAAAGCTAGAATGGGAGCTAAAGACGCAACTACTCCGACTTCGTCAAGAAAGAGAAGCAATGGAAAGAAAGCTACGCCACGAGATTGACAATGAAATCTTACAAACAGAAGCTTTGCATTCATATTTTGAGGCTTTGCAAGAGGATGACCAAGCAAGCACCGAAGAAGCTGCACCCACACAAACCACCAGTACACCTATATCAGATATACCAACAAACACGCCGAAGAAACAACAGAAAGAACGCCACCAGTCCAAAGATGTAGTAAAGCCAGTTTCTAGTACCATCTGTGTATTGTCTTCCACTACGGACTCGACAGTAGATTTCCCTGAGGCAGACGTTTTGTTCTCAGTCGACCGGACAAATGAATAGCTTGTGTGCATAGGTACTACTTGTACAGTTGTAAAGACATTTTTTAACCTTGTAAAAACTTGCAAATAACTTGAGTATACTGTATTCTTTCACTTTTATTTTAACGCAGCTAGCCAGATGCTACTATAATAACAAAACTTCTTCCAAACTGGAACCTAACCTACCTAACCGTAGAATTTCTACGTCTACAACAATTTTATGTGTACAAGTCACTTCTTCTGTACTTACAACTCGGCATTTGCAGAGAGTATACTTGACACCTCCCTCTCCATCTTTTCCTTCTTGATCTTCTCCATCTGGGCGATGATATGAGCTTGCTCCATTTTACTTTTCCTCATTCCAGCTTGATAATTCTCTTCCTCACATGGCCATGATGTGATGGGTGGCTGATAGTGAGTCTCCAGTGCTGAGTAGCCGACGTAAGAAGGAGAAACCCTATCTGCTGGACTCGTCAACAGTGAAGAAGAACGGTATCTCCCTACATCAGCTTTGTCATCTCTCGACTCTTGTATACGTTTCAGTAATTCTGCTTCTTTTGATGACTTGATGGTTGAAGCCGTCAACAATTCGTTTTGAATCAGCAATTCTGTCCTACGATTGCTCTCCTTCAGTTGCTCCAGCTGCATACGTAGCTCAGCCTCTTTTTTTAGATTTCTTTCACTTTCAGTGAATAGTTTTTGCCGTAACCTAGTGAGAGTCGTGTAGGACATTTTTGAGTAAGCTGGATTCTTGTAGAGGAAGGAAGCAAATGCTTCTTCGAATTGCTTTTGGGTACCATCATCAATAGATCTGGACGAGCGGAATGAATTTAAGCTACAGTCGAGGACGTTACCGCCATCATCACTCTCAGCATCAATACTTGGGCCAACACCATCATCAACATCGATTATGCCATCTGCAGTCAGGACTGCCTTGATCTCAGGTACTAGGTCGAGTTCATTCTCTTGTTGATTAGGCATCACAGATGAAACAGCAGAATCATTAGAAGACAGCGGCTCTGCGCAAACTGAAGCCGAGCTGCTGCCATCGTAGCACTTTCGAAGCATGCGAACGGGTGTATCAGTCGTAGAAGGCAGAGCTACACAGTCGATGATGTTGCTGAGGAAGGAGTTCATGTTTGCAAAACGTGATTGTATAGAGACGATGGAAACAATGGTTTCTATGAAACTAAACAGAGCTCTTGTGATGATGTGCTGCTTCTGTACAACGTGTTGGGGGTGATGCCAGTATCAAAATTTCATCAAAGTTATGCTTCGTTGAGAATGCGTACCTTGCACTTGGTGGAATTCACATTCATCCTTAACGCGCAGCCAAAAATTGCGAGTTAGGAAATAATCTTTATTTTGGAGCTTGAAATTTCTAACCTTTCTTCCAACTCATTCCGGTTTGATTCCTCATTGCCCTTCTCTTGGAGCACCGATCATCAGTGTGAGAGTTCAACTCCTCTCCTCGGTGGTATCCTTTCAAGACAGGTGTCCGATCTGGTTTTGAGCTCAAAACCTGATAATATCAAAAACACCACGGGGAAACAATATCTCTAGACGCATCATCGAGTTGCAGCTGCCCTAGCAAATAATAGAAGCTGTTTACACCGGCGTCGTCAGAATAATCATCTCAGGTTATATTCATTGATCAAGGTTCTCTGACTCTCAATTTTTTGCCCGTAGAGTACTGGAGAAGTTTCACCGAACCAAGATAATAATTTTTTTGTTTTTGCCATCACAGTGAATCTAAAACATAATCACACAAACAAAACAATCAAAACGTATAGTATGGCTTACAATGAGGATTCTTCTGCCTCTGGGCATGATGAGCCGTGGATTCAGTGGTAAGTGTTGCTAATTTTGTGTTTGACCTTCCATCATCACACTTTTATTTTTCTATGCAGGGAACTCTCGTTTCTAATGGTTCGTTTTATCCATCATTATTCTCCTCTACAACTGCTAATTAATATATACGACAATGTTCACACAATTTATTCAAACCGCCAGGTTTTGTGGGCTCAAAGGACATGAAATGTTTTGCGAAGTGGAACGAGCCTACATCGAAGATGGATTCAACCTATACGGTCTTCGTGCATGCGTCTCCAACTTTTCAGATTGTCTTGATTTAATCCTTGATAGGATTGGTCCGGATGATTCAGACGACTCTCATCTAACTAAAAGTGCGTGTACACTGTATGGGTTAATTCATGCACGGTATATTGTCACAGCTCACGGGCTGGATTCAATGTACAACAAGGTGAGTTATTGCAATAATAGTATGATTTTGTTTCCATTATAGTTTGTTCTTAACGCCCATACACACAAACCCATCCTTAATTGCATTATTACAGTATGCCGCCAAAGAATTTGGCACCTGCCCTCTGATTCAGTGCAGCGGACAACCCGTTTTACCAGTGGGGTTGAAAGATGATATTGGTCTCGAAAGGGCGAAAGTTTTCTGCCCCAAATGTCAATGTGTCTATCATCCGCCCCCCATCCGTTCGCGGGGCATTCATCACTCCTCCAATGGTGGAGGAGGAGCCGTAGATGGAGCAGCATTTGGTACTACCTTCCCTCATTTGTTTTTGATGACATTCAACAATTTGATGCCTGATCACCTCCCCTCTGACTCTGCCTACGTCCCCAAAGTATTTGGTTTTCGAGTACATAAGAGTGCTTGGCAGCAGGGACGAGGGGGGTACCCCAACAATAACAATAACAACAGAAGAAGGGGTCCGTATACCCAACGCCGCCTTGCGAGCATGACAACGTCAAAGGTAGCCCCGACAGCAGCTGCCCAACAACAGCAACAACAACCGTCCACGAATGGCGGAAAAGATGTCGGTGGAGCAACGGATAACAAAGTGGGAAAAGCCTCGGCACCAAACGTGTCAGTAGGTGCAGAAACAGCTCCTCAACCAGTAGAAGCAGCTGCGAAACCAGAATCAAAGGAAACGTCCACAGGCGCCGTCGTGGCAGAAGCTGCAGACGTCAACAATGGCAACGAAGCTGGGGAGGGCAGCAACTCGAATGCATCAAAGAGAAAAGGTAAAAGTGATGGTGGCAAAACTAGTGATGATGTTGGATCGCCAAAGAATAGGAGTCCAAAGCGGCAAAAGGTCGCTGATGGAGTTTAGAAAAAGTATTGCGAGAGCAATAATTATGTAGCATAGTATTTGGAGGAGTTCGAGGTGCATTGCAGTGAGTGCATACTTTTACTTCATAATGAATAATCTATAGGACGACGGACTAAAATCATAGGATAAGTAATATCTAGCTAGACATACCTATTATGAATATCGAGGTTATAATTATTATCCGACTTGCTTGACACTCTTCTCAATGATACCCAGGCATTCGTCAATCTCAGACTCAGTAATGGTCAAAGGCGGTGCGAACCGAATAATATTACCGTGAGTCGGCTTCGCAAGCAACCCATTTTCTTTCATTTGGATGCATACGTCCCATGCCTTGCCATGATCACCATAACCCATCTTAGGTTGATCTATAACCATGGCATTCAAAAGCCCTCGACCCCGAACACTCTCGACACAAGTGTTACCCACCAACGAATTCAATCCAGCACGTAGTTGTTCTCCTCGTACTGCAGCGTTCTCTGCAAGTTTTTCATCACGAAGAACTTCAATAGCGGCAGTAGCAACTTTACAAGCCAATGGATTTCCACCATAGGTTGATCCGTGTTCTCCAGGCTTCAGTGTAAGCATAACTTCATTAGATGCAAGAACGGCAGAGACTGGGAGTACCCCACCAGATAAGGCCTTTCCAAGAACTAAGATATCGGGTTTGCAGTTATCATGATCGACTGCCAAACGATGTCCTGTTCGTCCAAGTCCCGTTTGCACCTCATCTGCAATCAAAAGGACATTGTACTTTTCACACAGCCTCTTCACCTCTGACATATATCCATCGAACGGCACAACTACACCAGCTTCACCTTGAATTGGCTCTACCATAAAGGCCGCAATGTTATCAGCATCCTTCTTGAATTCTTCTTCTAGGGCTTCCAGATTGTTGTATCTGACGCTTGAGAAGCCAGGCATGTATGGACCAAATCCTGAGTAGTTAAAGAGATTGAAAGCATGAGCACAGAGTGAAATTAAATGGTAAACAATAGTTGAAGACATCCAAAGCACAAATATGTACCTGTATACGCAGTAGGATCACTAGAACTCGATATAGCAGCAAGAGTTCTACCCCAAAAGTTGTTGCCTGCAAATAGAACACGTGCCTGATTCTTAGGAACTCCTTTCACATCATATGCCCATCGACGTGCAAGTTTAATCGCAGTTTCTCCCCCCTCCACACCAGTATTCATGGGTAAGATGCGATCATAGCCAAAGTAGGACGTCATGAATTCAACATAATGACCAAGACAATCATTGTGGAATGCACGGGAGGTGAGTGTCATTTTGTGAGCTTGCTCCACAAGGGCACTGATAATCTTTGGATGGCAGTGGCCCTGATTTACAGCACTGTAGGCACTCAAGAAGTCAAAGTATTCATTCCCATCGACATCCCAAACTCTTGTTCCTTCTCCCTTGGAAAGGACAACTGGTAAGGGATGGTAGTTGTGGGCACCATACTTGTCCTCCAACTCAATGTATGCAGCCGAGGCGTCAGAGATTATTGGAGGCTCTTGGACCGCTGCAGAAAAACTACGGAGACCACTGCAACGAGATGCGGTGATCTTCTGGGCAGATCGACGGAATAACATCATCCTCTTTATCGTTCAGATAGTAAGTTGTGTGATCAATTCGCTAGAGTAGAGATAAGAAGCGTAGGAGCGTGAATCCCATTGCAAATGCAAATGTGAGCGTCCGCGTCATTCGAGAAGGAGTGAGAGCGTGGGCGAGCGGAGTGATCGACATCGCCCACAATACACCGCTGCAACTAATACTAGGAGTAATAGATAGTACCATAATAGCAAGCAAGAATAAGCTTAAAGCAATCAACGAGGTACCATACCAACACTAAGCAGTGAACGGTGGAGTGGATGATGAGTAGCATTACTAAAGACACCTACAAACTCCTCTTCTTAGGGAGCAGTTGGGTGGCGTGTATGTTCACCTTTTTTGTCCCATACAACACAATGAATGGTCCCTCTATCCAAAACCTGTTAATTAATCCAGAAACCAATTCTAAATATTGCAATACATTTCGAGTGAAATTCAATGAGCAATGCAGTGGAGGTGATAGCGATGGATCAATATGTGATGACATAAGACAGGATATTAGTGATTGTTTGTTAACAGTGAAGTCAGCATATGAAGAAATAAATTACACATGTTTGGAACGAAAGGCAATATATCAAACATGTACCATGACATATTGCGAAGGAGGAGATGGTGATGACACATCACATAGTCAAGACACATCAAAGAAACAAGATTCCAACAGTAAAGATGATAGTAGCAACGCATGTCAAAACAAATGTGCAAATAAGAAGTATGATTTGCTAGATTGTGAAGAAAGGATAGTGCAGAAATGGTTAAAGAAGGAAGGGGTTGATGATTGGCATGTCACGTAAGAGTATATGAGATGAGCTATTGTACAATCTAGAATCGATGGAGTCACACAGCCACTATCATAAAGATATATAACTGGAGTGTAAACGTCTAATGTCTAATTTAGGTACACAATACTACCGTTTCACCTGCCTATGAAGTGCTTGCTGCATCATCACTTTTTTCTCTAATGATTCGGGATATCCGGAGTCCACTCTTGCGAGTGAATGAAGCATATAGATATGTTGTAGCTTCTTTGGATCCTCCATCGTTGTTTGATTTGGATGAAGAAGGAGTAGTGATGGACTCGTTACTTTCAATAGCATTAATCAATGCATCTTGTACATGTTCTTCATTTGTATATTGCTGTGAATCTAACTGGCTCCTAATTTCATGTTCTTTTTGGCTTTTCCAGTTTCCAAGGAATGCGACGGATGGCCTCATTCCTCCGCTATCTGCATTAGCAACATTATTGTTTGCATTCAATAAATTCACTGATCCACTTGGGTCTATGCGATACATGGCAACAGCATCTTTAGAAGTTGCTCCAAGACATGCAACCAGCAATGCACACCCATATGGTCTCGATCCTGCCTTCATTGTCATTTCCTGAACCTTTTCCGCTAACGCCTCTAGTATTTCTTCTGATGGTATCTCCTCTCCATACACATATCTATAATCCAATGCAAGCCTTACGGCAACGTCACTTAATGCTCTCCCGTCAGCACCAACACCCGTATGACATATACATATAGATGATGATATTGGGACTATGCGTGGAGTTCCATCATCAATAATGAGTGGTGAAGATGCTGTCCCAAGGAAACGTAGAGGTAGGCAGATGTAGATACCGTCATCCAAGGACGACGGTGACATGTAAGAAGAACTCGTGGTTCTAGATTCAGCTGGTATGTCTTTTGCATCAGATGAAGAAGTGATCGAAAGAGCAACAACTGGAGCACCTAGCATTGACGCACGCACTGCCCTCCCAACCTGATCTAAATTGCCTGATGGATCAAAGGTAGTTAATGAATAGCTGTGACGACCACCACTACCATAGGCTCCACTAGACCCATCCACAAAAACATGATGGAATAATAATAGGAAGGAGAACGAGAACAGAATGAAGGCCACAAAACGACGTGGTAGGGTAGCCGAGGAGATAGTACGTAGACGCAACACCGCCATTGTCAATGTCTACTAAGACAGTCTTATTCGGTGTTCATCGTGCAAAAGGCAAAAAGCCTTGGGTGGGAGGAAGCGAGAAGGGTTTTGAGGAAGGAGAAACAGGACATTTCTCGGAATATCTAGCTACCTCTAGGGTTGAACGGACAGCGAACGGATAAACTGCGGTATGGTACTTTTATGATGATGCATTGCATTGCATATCACGTAAGGAATGCATTAAAGCTATCTGGCATCATTGAACCAATCCCAATAGATTCTTAACGCCGAGGGAAGAACCAAAAGCGTCGCGCGCAGTCGGAAGCCCTGCCTCTCATTCACCTATCTTTGCAGAAAACATAGTCCAAAAACAATGTCGTCAATCCCTGCTTGCCAGCTGACTTGCTTAAATGGTGGCTACTGTGACTACATCTCATCAGATTCATCTGTGCTCATTGACACTTTCGCAAGAGGCGGCTTGATCCAAAAATGTATCTGTGCACCAGGATATAGCGGTATTTCATGTGAAAACAAAGTAGAGCCATGCAGTGATGACTTGAAATGTCATAACGGAGTGTCTTGTGCCCTTGACGAAAGTACAGGTCTGCATTACTGTGATTGCAGTGTCGCAGATGAGATATCATCATTTGCAGGAAAGATGTGTCGTCAACCTGCCACGTCTTACTGTGGGCAAGGGGATATAAAGAATAGATCATTCTGCACCAATGGTGGTATTTGTCAAGCAAACATCTACCGTGTTGTCCAATTTGACACAAGTAATGAATATTCTACTCACAAAGGATGTTCTTGCCCAGTAGAGTTTGAAGGTGATCACTGTGAATTCCTTAGAGAAGCTCCTCTTGATGATCCTGAGCAAGTTAAAACACATGTTGATGAATCTGCAGAGTTTAACGATATGGGGATTGCTCTTGTAGAACCTGAGCTTGAACTGGAACCTTTGATAATTGAAGAGGAAACTCTCAACCACTCGAAGGAGTCAGCTGAATCAAAAGTCCCTGAAACTGAAACTGTACAACTTGTGGCACCTGCAATGCGTGACGAATCTCCTTTCTTCCACCTTTCACCATCTGAAGTAACTCATCCTGACAGCTCTCCAATAACTCATCCCGACAACTCTCCAATTGATCTGGAATCTGCATCCAAAGAAGCCACCATCCCAAGTGCAACAATTGTTAATTTAGGCTCAAAAGGATCAGTGCCCGAGTCGAATCAACTTGGAGGACACATCATTGCACTACTCTCCATTTCATGCTTTGCATTGTTTGCCGGACTCCTAGCACATCGGCGGTTGCGAAAGCAAAGACAAGCTGAACAGCACTTTGTGCTTGGGGATAACTACCGAGATGAAACTCCAATACGCGTCAAAGTGAGGGGCGAGTTGGAACGTAATGAGTTGGATGAGGTGCTTGGACTGGATAATGGAAGCGTAGAGTATGAAGACGACGATGATATGATATCAATAACTGAGCGTTCAGAGTGCTCTCTGGAGGAAATCGAAATAGATGATCAACCATCGAGTCCAACAACGAGTGAGGATGATGATGAATTTGCTGAAGAACCACTTCCAAGTAGGGATTACAATCCATTTGCACATATCATTGGTCCACTCGTTCGATCCCTACCGGATCGAACGAGTGGACCAATGATATGTGCAAATGGATTGTAATCCCTACTTNTGGGTGTTGCTGCACCGCTTGCAGGCAATGCTTCATCTGACTCCTTCGTTTCAAGTTTTGTTGCAAAATGCAGATTTCCACGAGGTGACATGATTTTTTCTGACTTTTGTTTCAGCATTAGCTGTGAATGACGACGGCGAGGGGGGATAGTTGCCTTTTCTTCGCATTCTAGACTGGCAAGACATTCATCTATCGTATTTGCAACCGCATAGTGAAGCTTCAACATGGCAACGTGCGGGTATGCTGCTACTTGTCCACCTTGGAAGTATCGCTTCATATCATCTAAAGACTGCTTCTCAAAGAGCTAGAGATTATATTGAACGAACGATAATTGTGAGTCAAATGGCAGAAGAATATGAAAAGTAGATGATATTATATGTGCACAGTAACGTACCAAGAAATAATCTTTCAAGCAAGTATCAGGAACTATTGTTGTCGTTCCACTGTACGATGCTTGTGTCATCATTGTTGAAGTGAAACCCACAGCAACGTCAACATTGTTAAGAAAGTGAAACTTGCTTCGCATATCATTCTTCAAATAAATTTCCAGAGCACTCAACAAAAATCCTCCTCGCCACGAATCATCCCTCATGCCACTACTCCATCTACTTGGTCTACCAACCTCACCCTTACTTTCAAAGAAGAATGGGACTATGTGCGGATTGGCCTGGGCCGCCAAGAAGAATCTGCAGTTCAACATTTCTGCTAGGCCACTAAGGGGAATGTCGGAGTCAATACTTCCATCCCTGTACGTTTCGTCTGTCTTCGATTGGACGCGGACAACACCATTAGAATCCTTCATTAGAAGCCTCATCGGATCGACAAATCCAGGAACTGATGCACTCGCGAGACACGCAGATGCAATCGTGACATTGGGGGCGGTAATGTAGTTGATCAGAACTGGTGGAGCTTTCTTAGTACTGGCCGACAGTGTAATGCACAGTACTCTACCGGTCTTTTTGTATGCCTCTTCAAACGTCATATCTCCATTGGTGAAGAACTTCACTCTTTTCAGCCAATCATCTTGATCGAACATCGTACCATGACGCCACCACCTTTTAATCCTATCACTCCATGAACTCTCAAATATCGTCATGTGAGGAGTCAACGCTTCTGGCTTCAAAACATCCACCAGTTCCTCATCTGTTCGTGTGCAAACCAAAGCACCAATAATCGAACCCGCCGATGTACCAGATATGATGTGAGGTAGTAGACCAACTTCCAAGAGCGCCTTGACAGATCCAAAATGGTAGTTCCCCATCATGGCACCACCACTTAGACACAACGCCGTCCTGCCGTAGGCTGCCCTCGCACGCTTCAGGAAAGTCTTAATTTTCTCCCGCATCATGATATTGAGTGCCATTTCTTCGTCTTTTGTATGAGGAGAAGGTGCAGATGTTGAACCCATCTCATTGTTCTTGTGATCCTTATCTGGATATCCTCGAAAGTTCAGTGTCGCCCAGCCCAAGAACTCGGCAGCTTTGGACTTCAATTCCCTCTCTATCTCCGACTTTTCTTTATGTAACAATGTCGTATCCACGGACAGTTGTGATTTCTTCCTAACTTCTTCCGTCACCCACTCCAAAGTCTTTGTGACCTCTTCTATAAATTCTGACACTAACTCCTTCGGTTCACCAGAGTTGGTAAAACTGAACATATCTTCGCTCATAATCCCACCGACATTCTTTCTGGTACACTGCTGAAGCACCGCAAGTGCAGCAATCACATTCCCTCCCTCTCGTTCATTCTTCAAATCCACCATTAACTGTTGTATAAACGGCCATGAATACTTGTATGCCGTATCATCATTTACATTTCTGAGCCATGCATCCCGTCCTTGACTATGATCCAACTTCTTTGCAATACTATACCACTCTTCATAACTTGTTGCCTTTGCAATTGCCTTTCTCCACTTGCGATGTTTTGAACTAGCAAATACCCATTCCGCCATGCGGATTGCCAATCTGATTATTGTATACATAATCAACTCTGCTGATATGAGCATGTAAACCATACCCAATACTGGCCAACGTAGCAACCTTCCAGTCCACCCATGTAAACGGCCCGGAACAATAGATGTTACAATAAGCACAATAATAAGACCGGAGCAAGTTTGCCATAAGTATGCCCCCAATGACCAATCCACAGTCATAATATTTGTAATCTTGGTACGGAACCATTCATACCACGAAGAGTGCTGTTGATGAACTAATGCATCATAGTACTGATGGATCAATGTTTCCACCTCACGCTTCATCTCTTCTGTATTGATACTAAGTGTATGATCCAAGTTCATCTTTTCAATTAAATGATCTACAAATGTAAAATTTGCTTTTTTCATATTAACAATCCCCGATGATGGCCAGTAGTGGGAGAGGAACTCACCACTTTCACTAGCCGCATGTGCAAGTGTAGCTTGTGTGTCGACAGTCCATTTACGAAACCAGAGGGGGAATAGAAATTGTATAAAGCGTGTTGTTATGTGCCATAGCAACGTGGCAGTATCACGCGCAATACGTGCCAATAGGATCGGGAGCGAGGAGAGCAAAGCTGGTAAAAGCTCTTGAAAATAATAGTTGTAGACTTCCTGCTCATCTATCGGTGGAGGTTGATATTGTGCATTATTGAATAGACCTGGCATGTTATTGTTATTTAAATAATATTATGATACTTCGTTGATTGAAGTCAGTCTTCTTCCCTTTCATTGCAAGCAAAATGCAAGCAACAGCAACAACGGCGCCTGCCAGCTGGCTCATTTTCGACGCT
>JALLBI010000360.1:0-21395 GCA_036940125.1 Mediolabrus comicus
CTACGTGTTTTCATGCATAGGTACTTACATACATGGAACATCCCTGACATATCTTTGCTTTGTACTTAGATTGATTGTCGTCTTCATTATTGTTGGATTGTGCAGCTGAATACCTTAAATCCAGCAAATTGCAAGCTATCCATAAGAAGTCTTATCCTCAAAATAACTAAATTCATCTTATAAGCTATATACCTTTTTCAAGAGCTCACAAAAACAAAAAAATCTCTACAATATGATGGCACCAGGCTCACAATACCTTGAAGAAAATGGCAATGGTTCACCCAAGGTCACACGAAATGGCAAGGGAGGAGGACATATGCCACGTTCGGATGAGAGTAAGATGTGGGATCTTGATGGTGACGGAGGTAAGAGAGAATATAGAGCTGTGAATAATTGATTTTATGTTACATGACATGTGTACATTCCACCTCTGCAAATGATACCTCTTCTCACTTAACATTTATTGATAATCTATCAATTTCTATCTACACTGCAGTCCTCGACGATGCCGAACTAGCCCTAAAGAACATGGCCGCGGGCAATGCCGACATTGACAAACAAGAAATATACAAATTAATGCAAGAACACATCTCCGTCCAACGCTCACTATGGAAATTTAAACAAATTGCCGCCGCGTTCTTCGTCCTTATTGTCATTTTGGGTATTGCCAATGTTGGGACATCGTTTGCCGCGGCAATTATTGCCAAGGATACTACCGCTTCTGGTGGTAACTTGAAAGAGAAGGGTGAGAGTGGTGTCACACTTGGTACACAAACATATGCCGATCAGACGGATGTATTTGTGGAACCAAGTGATGCCAAGCTATCCAAGTTGGGTGGGACCTGTTCCGGATTTTACAACTGTGCTCCTGGATTAGTTTGTAATCCTGACACGGAAGAGTGTGAGAATGATCCCAATCGTACTATATTTTCAACACTTGAAATTAATGTTGAGCAGGGTAAGGCAATGGTCGAGGAATGTAAGCAGGGACGTACCGTATTCCTTGATAGGAAATTTACTCATGGTACTGATATGCAATTGGCCATTTGTCCTCCGCAGAGTGGACATAAGGCCGTGTATGATAATAAGGCATTACCCTCAGTTCATATTGAAACTCCACGTGGTATTGCCGTGATTGCACCCAATGCGGATGGAACATACTACACTGCAACAGGTGAGGGTGTAACCAGTGATAAGAACTTTCCCTGTGATGAAACTATCGATTGTGATCTTGGACTAGTATGCCATTTGGAACAGACGGCACAACTTGAGGAGGGAGTTAATGACGAGTTTGTGAATAAGTGTGTGGAGTTTTATGCTACTACTAGTGAGGGGGCGTTTTTTACATCTGATTCGGATTCATGTAATGCTGATGAGGATTGTGAGGAAGGATATGCTTGTGATGCGGGTAAGTGTAGGTACGTTCCGGTGCGTCCTCCTGCTGATGCTCCTAGGCCTAGTCCTGCTGATACGGCTACCGTTGTGGAGACAACTACTCCTCCACCTAGTCCTGCTGCCACGTCCACAAATACTTTTGTTGGGACTACCGTTCTTAATGGAGGCGTCCGACATTTAAGGGAGGTCTAAAGATGGTGATTCAAAGAAGGAAAGAGAGCCAAGGAAGTAGTTGGGGGGCGGATGGGGTGTAGGGAGCGTTTCTGAAAAAAGGGGATAACTATGAAAATGTAGGCGTGACAACTTGAGGGGGGAAAGACATTAGGGGAAAATTTGATATATACTTATGTTTCATTAAGTTTAAGAGATGATTTGATTTTGATTAAGGATCTTTTCCCATCCCCCCAGTTCATTCTTTCTTTTCTTCCCCTTGACATTATGTCGTTTTCCTCCACTGTCCTCCTCATTTCTCTCTCCATTCAGTCACCAATCTCTACTCATCATCATCATCCTTCTGTTTCCTCTTCATTCTTCTATCTTTCTTGACTTTTGCTGTTGTTGCTGCTGCTGCTGCTGCTGTTGATTATGATGAGCTCGAACCACCTTTAAATACTGTGCATGTAACAAATCTAAAAATCGATCTTCTTGAATAAGACTTAGTAGTGCCAATTGTAGACTTTTCTTGTCTAATGCATTCACATTACTGGTATTGCTGTTGGCGTTGGCGGTATTGCTGTTGCTTTGCTGGTGACTGTTATTTGATTTGGTTGCTGACGCTGCTGATGATGATGATTGTGGTTGTTTCTTCTGTGCACTATTACTATTTAATGTAAGTGTTGATAATAGTGCTGCACCAGCTGCATTCGTATTCACCTCTGGCACCACTACATTAGTCTTCTGTCCTTTCTCACCACCACTACCACCAGTATTACTACCAGCAGCAGACCCACCATTGGCATCATTACCAGCAGCACCAGTCGTCACCGCCAAGGCAGGAGGTACAAACGCATTCCGTTCCATCTCTTCAATCTTTGATAAACTTTTTACAACATTTTCCAAATAGGTATGTACCGACTTACGTTCATTATCATTATGGAACCATAATCCTCGAATTGTTTCATCACTTGTTGTTGAGTTATTATTATTATTGGAAGAATTATTATTGTCACGAAAGATCAAATATGGTTCACGTAACTGCATCTCCATCGTACCATTCACACCCACCTCCAAATTCTCTTGAGAGTTACGATTCATAACAATCAATTTAAATCGTGGACTGCATGAACGTTTGACAATGAATAATGGTCCCTCGATATCAGTTTTATTCCATGTAGATGATTGTGGTGAGAATTGGTATAGGACTACATGTGTAGAGGAGATGGCTAGGTCGACTATTTGTGAGTCGAGACGTTGGAGAACACGGAGGTTGGATGTTCGTCGTAGATCTGCTGCTGACATCTTATTGTTTTGTTTGTTTGGTTGGTTGGTTGTTTTAGAACTGTAGCTAGAAGATAGTGGGGTGCTGAGCGTTATGCTATCGGTGCCGGGGCGCAGCGTAAGTACTTATTAGGCTGGATGGGCTCTGGCTTTTTTCAAGTGGAAATGAAAACGAATGGTGAAAATTTGCGGGAACGCTCAAAATTTGCGGGCTTGTCAACGCCGCGCCATTTTTCAGCCATTTTCGGGCTTATCAATCGGACGAAAAGTACCATTTTGCTCGCCTACGGAACATCTATTACAATGGGTACAATGAGCCACTGTAATTTATAGATAGATTTATTTACATGAGAGAGTTAGGTTTGTGATGTGTGGTGGTGCAGTGTATCACGCCGTTTCAAATATAAGTAGAGGCTGTTAGTGTTTATTGCTATTAGAGATTGCTAAAGAACACGAAAATACAACGAACTCTACACACAAAGATCACAACATACCTTTCAACTACTTGCTACACGGGCTGCTAGAGAGAGCTTCTAGAGATTAAACAAAATGAGTGGAATCACCGTAGGAGGAGGAGTCAACCTTGAGGAATGTTACACCAATCTACTAACCGCAGATATCAATAACGACGGATATCTCTCCCAATCTGAATTCCTATCATTCGTACAATCCAACTCAGATGCACTTACTACCAATCAATACGGGATACCCATAGTATCATTCAATATGTTACCATCATCATTTATTGGCCTATACAACTTCTTTGCATGTGGTGATGCATATGTGGGATGTCCAAGTGTTACTGGGATTGATATTAGTGGATTACAATTGTTAGAGTCGGGTGAAATTAGTGAATTGAGTGGACAGGAAACGACATTCTTATATCGATTGTGTAAGGATACGGAAGAGACTGTGGAGGAGTATGAGACAAGTATTGCTATTGTTGTTGTGCCAACGAGTACGGATAGTCCTACGGTGAGACCATCTACTTCTTTGATACCAACGACTGAACCGACGAGGCAGCCAACTACTAGTGAACCGACTGGATCACCAACAAAGTTGATTACAATATCACCAACAGTATCACCTACCAAGTTGAGTACAATGTTACCAACAGTATCACCTACAAAGATGAAGGTCGTAACATCTTCTCCAACTACTATTTCACCAACAACAAATCCACCTACTACTCCAATTGCTCCAACTGCTCCAACATCATCATGTCCACCACAATATAAACCAGGTCAAACCTACAATGAAGGTGATTTAGTATCCAATCCAATACCCGAAATCATTTCTTCTAGTATACCCTATTTCAAATGTCGTGAATTTCCATTTACACCATGGTGTTCACAACCAGCATATGAACCGGGTGTTACTATGAGTTGGGAACAGGCTTGGGAGTTGGTGGGTGTTTGTGATGTTGATGATGGTAGTGGTGGTAGTGGTGGAACGAGTACTTCTACGGCTGCTACTACTATTGCAACTCTTCCTTCGTCAACAACAACATCAACTACTACAGTTGCAACAATTCCTCCTCCAATTTCTACACCAGCAACACCTCCTCCACCACAACCACCAACCATATCTACAACAACAACACCCTCACCAACCAAACAACCAACAACACCATCAACATCTATCATACCACCTCCATCAGAAGAAGATACAATCACTGGACCACTACCGGTACAATTTCAATATGAAATTGGTAACAATGAGAATTTACAATCACAATCTATACTAACTTCATCCAACCCTGTGAATGATATGATGATGTATATTGAGAGTGGGACTGATAGTTTTGTTAGTTTGATTGTAGATGAAACATTTCATAATGGTAGTGGCAGTGGTAGTGGTATTGTATCAAAGGAACGAATGGAAGGTGATGAAGATGCAAATGTCCGAGGCAGAAACAGATTACGAAAACGAAAACGAAGATTGGTTACCAGAAAAGATAGACACTTGGAGGTAATCTACACTCCATCTTCAGTATCTATTACACGTATTGAAGATATTGCATGTTCCTATCAAAATATGACAGCATTGAGTCGATGTCAAAGGGTAACTGCAGATTTGACATTGGATCTTGTGAATGAACCACCATTGACTTCACGACTACGGTTCCAAACTGGGATAAGTCGTGGTATACAACAGGGTTTGTTAACGTTTTCACCAGAAAGTGGGATTGTATATGTTGGAGAGACTCCATTGCCAATTCAAGTTATTGAAGGTGTGAGAATTCCTGATAATGGTAGTGGTGGTAGTGGTAGTAGTTCAAATGACAAGTGGGTAGTTCCCGTAAGTGTTGCCGCGGCAGCAATTGTTGCTGTTATTCTTGTACTCTTTGCTGGGACACAGTATAGAAAACGGCGTAGAGGACGGAAGGAATACGATGGGAACAATGATAATCGGGTACCATTGGATGGGAATGAGGTAGCAAACGATTTCTTGGCAGCACCGTCGTCAAGGAATACTACCAACGACAGATCATCATCACGTGGACGAGATAGTAAACGTCGTATGAGGAATGTCTTTGAAGAAACGATAGAAGAGACTCCTAAGTTGAAGGAAGATGATGATAGTGACCTTATTGATTTGGAAGGTGGTGATGGACCAGTAAGCATGACGAATACTAGAAACCCCTTCGACTCTTCAAGTTCATCATCAGATTCTTCATCAAAAGGTCCACAACAACAACGGACTGTCGGAGGAGGACCCCTTTCTTCATGGAAAGAAGTTAGTGAAGATGACTTGGATAAGTCGAGTGAGTTGGGTGAAACATTTATGAAAGACAGAGATAGTTCTGATTATCGGGCAGCAGTGGAGGCATTGGTTAGACAAACTTGTCCAGAACATCTCGAAAGTGTTGATGAGATGATGGAAGAGTATGAGGGTAGAGAGACGGTGCTGATTGGGCAGTTGTCAGCAATGTTGGCAACACAACAGAAGCGTAACAAGAACGGAGAAGACGTCGATGGAGGTGGATCTACTTCAGGCTGGAGTAGTTCAGCGGGGCTGATGTCTGTACCGGAATCTGGTGCGGCGTTACCACCTTCTACATCGTTTGATGATGATTCAAGTGCTGCGGGCTCATCGCAGTGGTCTACTGAAGATGGTTTGTCATCCATTGATGCATCCATGTCAAGTTCTGAGAAGGAGATGCCCGATACATATGCGGCTATTGGGAAGGCAGCAATGACCATTAGCGAAAGCAACGTAGAAAAGAGGTCAACTACATTCATACAAGTGGATAAAAATCCAGATGATCAATTTTCTGGCTTGGATATTGGAGGAACAGACGGTGATGACAGTTCGTCACAGAGTTCAAGGAGTTCACAGAAGAAGATTGTAACAAGAGAGGACTTAGATGCAGCCATTGAGGCAGGTGATTGGACAGCCGTGGGTGCCACTGCACAACTTCTTGCTAGCAATGCAGCTTATGATAGAAGAGACTCGGGAAGAGTTTCTGAAACGAGTGCGAGTGATCAAAGTGAGGGTGTTTCTCTATCCTCTATGGACTATTCAGATCAAGAACGTGCGTATGAGTTTGAGAGGCTGATAGAAGCGGGCGATTGGAAGGCGGTAATGGCTATTGCAAGTGAATTTGAGGGTGCAGGCGAATCCGATAGTTTACATGTATCAAAATTATCAGAAATGGAGTATGACCGTCAATTGAGCTCATCTTCAGGCCCGTTCAACTATGATAGGGACAACACCTATGCAAGTAATCGTCAGCAAATCGAAGAACTTGTTAGAAGAGTGGTGCCAGATGAGATTGAAAATATTGAAGAAATGCTTCTACAGTTCAAGGGAAGAGAGAATGAGCTGATAACAACACTGCAAACTATGGATGAACGGAATCTAAATTCACCTGGTAAGAGCCCTGGCAGCTCATTGCCATCATCACCGGAAAGTGGTACTACTCCTCCAGTCGATGATAACTTGAAGCAAGTACCAAGTTTCCAAGAAGAAGGCGAAGGAACGGTATATGAGAATGACTCAATTGTGTTTGAGAGCGATTATGAGACGGATGGGAAGAAAAGTTCCAGTAACAATGGTTCGGAAAGCAAGACTTCTAGCTCAAGGAAAAGTTCGGAAAGTTCTGAAAGCTCAGAAAGTTCAAGCTCTTCAGAGGACGTTTCCAGGCTTGTGATCAGGTAGAATGCTGGCTTGGTTTGGAGAATTATATGTCTGTTGTCTTTGGACAAATATTTATATAGTTGGTAAACATAAATATTCATAATATGTTGCAAGAAATGATTTATTTTTATCAGTATTCTACTTCTTGATCACATAGAAATCATCATCAAATGTAGGTACGGAGTCTACGAACATCCCGTCGCCTATCTTTGCCATCCTCAAACCAAAGTACACATCCAGGTAGTTCAGAAACACATCACTTTCTTCTTCACTTAGATAATCATAGCAGTTTCGACTAAGAGCCTTGCGCACATCTTCCCCAGAAATCCGAACATACTCGTTTGAAGTTCCTTTCTTGAAGTTCAAGACGTACTGATGATGGACCTCGATTGCAAAACGAAACATATCATGCTTCCTTGTAGCATCAATATGCTCCTTAAGCAAAGATGCACGAACTTCTGCAACGGATGTTGTTTTGATGGCTCCTTCGTTTGGTACAAGTCCATAGTAGTCAAGATCACGTTCGAAGGATGACTTGGGGATAGGGGCGGCAGCTCGATGCTGATTTTAACGTCGAGCATAAAGGTTAGAGGAGCAAGATAATAATTGAAAAACAAAAATACTAAAGAAACAAGTATATCTTAACTCCCATACCGAAGATAGTCGAGCACATGAGCAAAGATATCACCATTTCGGTCGATGAACACCTCCTCCTCCGGGTCCTCCTGCCACGCATCCGAGACTAACTTCCCAAGCATCGTCTCAGAGTGCGTATCGATGAGATCACGGGAGACCTCGAAGTGGCGACCACCGACATTAAATTTGATAGTGCTTCTGTTGGCAGACATGGTGAGAGTAATAAGTGACGAGCAAGAGAGATGTTGAAAGTGTGAAATATTCACAGCGCAGAGCCCGATCGGAAGATACCCAAACTGTATTATTTCTTATCTACAGGTATTTAGTACATAGGCACTTTGATAAGACCACTTTTTTCCGCGAACAATCCGCCCCAATCCTGTTTCCATCACTACGGAGGCAGCGGCGCTGGCGTAGATTAATAGCACCTGCGTCAATGGAAAAGATTGATCAATTGAGTGTTGTGTAGAGTAGTGATATTATCTCAAGCGGTTTGCAGTTTCAGTGGCGTATTGTTTCAGAGAGGCAAAAAAGAATACGTCTTGTGAAGTAAGTGACACCATACAAAATATATTCGACAAATTTGGCCTTCACAACAGTATGATTCTCCATTGAACGGACGTATAGGGCCTCTCCTTCTAATGCATGTGCAACTTGCTGGGACTCGCGTTAAATATTGAAAGGGTCGATAATTTATTAGTGACGCCTCAACGCGGGGCAGTGTCTATCGTATCAAAAATTTAACGCCTTGCTACCATTCATTACGTCAAGTATTATACACAATCTATACTGGCTGGCTGCATCAAGTAGTAGAGCTAGTTTGATGGATAGATATCAAAAGCCCGGAAAGAAGATGTCTGAAGAATATCATCAAAATCTACAGCGTCGTCGGCGGCGTCGGGGATGCATAAGACGTGTCAGAAATGTGTGCCCTGAAAATCAAGAGTTTCAAGACGTTTTCCACAATAATAGTAATGAAAACGTCTTGACATCTGCAGCAGCAGCAGCAGTGACGATGGCAGAAGGCAATCAGAAACGATCATCAAAGTTACCACAGCCGCCAACATGTTGTAATCAGCCTTCCAAATCCTCAAAAATCATCTCCATCGGATTCCACCATCAATGTCTTCTAAGCCTCCTACTCATACTAAACTCCCTAACACTCACCTACAGCCAAAGCCGAAGTGGGATAACCTACGGTTCCGTAATAAACCTTGAAAGATGCTACAACGCTATGCAAAATGCACAAATTGACAATCGAATATCACGATCACAATACGTACCCTTCATTCAAGAACTTGCCAATAATCAATTCAAATCCTTCCAATACAATGTCGAAACTGATGAATGGGGGATGTTCCCCGTTACCGAATTTAATTCTTTTCCAGAGGGTATACGGCAGGAATTCAATTTGCATGCCTGTGGTGGGAAAGATTTTGTTTGTCCAGAGGCATACTTGTATACGGATGGTACAGCACCAGATGATCCGGTACCGGAGGAACAGCAGGAGGTATATCTGTTTCAAGTTTGTTCGGGTGTGGAAGATGCTATTGAGGCTAGTTTACCAAAGACTGAGAAGCCCACGAGTAGTCCTACCACAACTGCTACCACTGTAAGTAGTAGTAGCCCAACAGGTAGTCCTACCTTGCCTGTTGTTGAAGAAACATTACTACTCGATTATCAAATTCAAGTTCCATCTTATATTACCGAGGGGGGATTTCAAAATGGTAGTAGTAGTGGTGAGAGTGAAAGTGAAGAATTGAAAGAGGCATTATTGGAAGCTGTACAAACTTGGGTTGAAGCGATGTCAAATGATTTATCACAAGTTGGTAATGATACGACAAAAAGACAACGTAAAAGGAGGAACAAAAATGGAAACCGACGACAATTGATAGTGACAATGGATCCTGATAGGGTCCAGTTTACGAATGTTACTACTGCAGGTGAGTCTACTGTCGCATTTTCTTTTTTCCCTTTTCCGTACATTTTCTTCTTCTGCACCTTGTTTCTAACATTGTGCAACTTCTCCTTTCATTTCTCTAGTATGTAACACCGATTCATCAACCCAAAATACCAACACTCAACAACCGGATGATAAATGTTTGGACATACAAATGGCAATTCCACTCCAACTCAGTGGTGTACATAGTCTAACTCCGGACGAAATTAAAGCCACATTTCAAACAAAGTTTGACGAAGCATTGAAAGATGGAAGTTTCGTGGCATTACTGCCTCCAGAAGTACAGAATGACATTCTTGGCGTTTCCCCATCTTTACCGGGTAATAACAGTCCACCACCTCGGGCAGAAGCAGCACCTACTCCTGTTGTTGCACCTACTCAACAACAACCAGATACTTCGCCATCAATACCTGACAGTCTAAAGGCACCTGAACCGGCCCCTGCGCCTAGTCCACCAACAGGAGGAAATTCCANCTATGTGAGCTATATGATTGCATGGAATCACTTTCATCATCGGACCTCTCTTGGAATGGGGACAAGACCCCATCCAAGAGAGGTCCGATGATGAAAGTGATTCCATGCAGTCATATAGCTCACATAGTTCATCTGGAAGCCATAGCAGTAGTTATTACTCGACAACTGATAGCTCTAGATCTAGGGCACATAGTAGTGACGATGGACATGATGGACTAGCTTCTGTTTCCGCCAGTTCTTCATCGAGTTACGAGGAGTATCCCGACAATCTTCCTCAACCTGTCAACACCAGTCTCGCCACAACTGGCGCCGATGGAAGAAGACAGTTGGTCTTCCTAAAAGCTTCTCCGGATGCTTCTGAAGACTCTTCTCTAGACATGGAACTGCTACAGAAAGGAATGAATCAGCAACAGAAACAGTATGCCAAACTGCTCATGGAGCAATCCAAATATACAGAAGAGGGAAGAAACATACCAGAATCGGTCCATATCATACTTTTCCATCCAGATGCACCAAAGCAGCACGTACATACAATTGAGATACCAAAAGGATCGGGGAACAACTTGATTTTAGCATTTGAAGCGAGTGATGATTGTAATATGTTTGCACAAATGTTGAAGGAAATGGAGTTTGTAGAGCCTTCGGTGAGTTTTTCTTTTTCACACCTCAATTAAGATTATGTCTTGGGGAAGCTGTATAACAAAATTGACACATCTTATATCATATATCCGTTCGTATTTTCAGCCTCAAGAGACAATGTTTCAACCATTTGCAGATTTCTGCCAATCGATGTCTATTCCCATATTGATTGTACCCGCTGGGTTTGATCTTAAACCGCCACAAATATATTTCTGTTAATGTGAAGAGGAGGAGGATGTTGTAGATTCTTCTATTTCTACCGGAGAAGATGATGATGATAGTGAGTCTTGAGGTTGTTTATTGATGCAGCTCGTAATTTGGAAAAAATAGTTCATATAGCAATAATTCGTAAGATAAGTATATATTACGCCTTCTTCTTTGAATGCCCACCCGATACTTCATCGGCAAATGAAAATCCTTCTTTCATTTCTTCCACTGGCTTCACTTTCTTCTTTTTAAAGACAAACAGATTCTTCAACCCCGGTCGTAACATAACGACACACCAGTGTAATGAAAGTAATCCAATTGCCGCATGACCAAATACCATTACAGAATATGATAACATTTGATCTTGTGCCACATACTCATCCTTGCGGGGGAAGATTTCAAAGATTAACAAATATGTAAACATTACAACTCGTCCCGCCCAACTTGCTGCCACGAAACTATTCGTAATACCAAAAACAATCCAATTCTCTTCAAGTGTATTGATAAGATACCATCTATAATTCATTACTGCCGTGGAAACTTCCGAGGTATAACCTATAATTGAAAGCCAGATTACCCAATCGATTTTCCCGGCACCACTCATCAACGCTGCACTATCATGTACCACGGGATAATGACATAGACACATGATAATATGATGAACGAAAATTAACCCATCTTTACGTGGCAGGCAGTAGAAGTAACAGTCGGTCAAGAAGTAGGAAATTGAGATGGGTAGTCCGACAGTTTGCCAAACTTGAAGTAAGTTGATCCCATTATATGTCCAAGATTGTGTAGAATAGTGAAGGAGCAATATGCCACATGCAATTACTGATGTGGCAACTGAATGGACTGTAGCTGCAAGTACCGTTGGACGAGATGCAATTAATGCTGTCAAGCTTCGATGATCGGGTGGTGGATTATTCGGATCTTTATTTTTCACTGCCTGAAAATAATGCTTTTGAATAGTGTTGCCGATGTATGCGAGGAGACAGTAGCCCAGTGAGTAGAGAAGGAAGCGCTTTTCAAAGATCCATTCGCCCTTGATAAAGCACTCTATCCACGGGTTGTTGTTGCCGCCCATCATTGCAGCCGCCAACTGTTCCGGAGACAAGATAAAGCACTTGCTTCCACCTTGTTGAGC
This sequence comes from Mediolabrus comicus, assembly GCA_036940125.1. Classification (NCBI taxonomy): domain Eukaryota; phylum Bacillariophyta; class Thalassiosirophyceae; order Thalassiosirales; family Thalassiosiraceae; genus Mediolabrus; species Mediolabrus comicus. The sequence continues at coordinate 12,036 of JALLBI010000360.1, forward strand.
CTTGTGTGTTAGTCGGAAGGAAGATAGGTAATAAGTACTAATATGTTACCCGTACATTTTACGCGAAACACATGTCATGACTCATCTCGTCAACAGAAATCTCTCAACAACAGCTCTTCCTGCCGTCTCACAACTTTACTTGCAATCACCAGCAATAATAACAAAACCAATAGCAACTATATCAATAGTAATAGCAATAGCAACGCCAACAGCAACACTTGTAACAATCATCATGACTATCACATACAAAGCAATGATTCAGCGAGAGACAAATACCAGCCGTCCTCGTTCGATTCACAACAGCAACAGCAACATCATCGGACACAACAACCACTTTCGGTTGTCTTCGATGTCGTCCCTTAACCGTCACAGCACAAACCGTCACAGCACGGTAACGTCCAGCATCCTACGGCGTGCTAGTCAGGAAGTAACGCAACGGCCGCACAACCGTCGCACTCACTTTCCTGCTACGCATGATACAACTTGTGTGTATCCAAAAGGAAGCGCTCTTCCCTTGGCAGTACAGAAGACTTTTGTCTTCAATGGTGCCAGCAGGCTTCGTGATCCATCAGCTTCGTGATCTCTCCCGACTTGCTATTATGGCAGATAATGGCATGCGCCGGATTAGCCAGACGTACGGCAACCGCCATGTTGGCTTTGGTCCTGATGTGGAGGTCGAGGCAGGACGCGTGACGTCCACCTTAAGCATGTACTTGAGATGTCGTATCCTACGGCCCATCCTTGAAGAGGAGGGACGAAAGAGGAGGCGCAGCAGCAGTAGCGACGACACTGCCGGAATAGATGCGGCTCTAGCTCTCCCCGAGAGCAAGAAAATCTGTCTTCGGGTGGAAATCGCATCTCAGGTGAATCGTCATGGCATTAAGAGGAGGTGGGACACCACTACCACCGCCGAAAACGATGCGGCTCCGGAACACAAGTTCAAGAGAGCCCGCGTTTGTGCCAACGAATCTCAAGTCCAGTCTGTAGAGGTGAGTCGTTTTATTGTTGTTCCTTATTTCTTATTTCTTTGTTGTGTTCATTTTCTTCATCCCAATCTAATAATCTTATTGTTCGATCCATCTCTTACCATCATGTCTCGTAGGTTTTCCCTACTGTCGAGACTCAGCCTGTTGTTGAGGACATCTCCTTCGAGACAGCCGACGATCCCATCGTCGAGGATGTCATCGCCGAGGAAGCACCCACTGAACTCGAAAGAGAAGAAGTGGAGGCTACGCCTCAGAGAGCACTCCGGCGTGAGGTGGCTTCTCTCAAGTCAACCCTCGGTCCATATTGGACATCACGCCGAAGTAGTCGGGTGCGCAAGCGCCCTGATTACTACGTGCCATCATTCTGAGAACGATCAATGCGTTTGTCTCGTGATAAGTGTCTTGGTGGAGAAAATGCTTAGGGGTGGAGAGATTCGGGGGTTGTTGTTGTATTGTTATTTCGAATTGCAGCAACAGCAGCCCCAGTCGGTAAGTCCAATGTCTTTCCTAACCCTCATTCCTACGATGCAGTATCTAACTTCTTCGTTCATTACAACTGTTCGGGAGAGGAATGCGGCCGTGCTCGGTGACGACCTTGCATTGCCCATTCCAATCCCTCCACTCTTTGCCAATCTTCTCCTTCTTGAACAGAACCACATCCTCTTCATCTTCGATCGATCACAACCTTCCTCTCTAACCCCCAACAACCTCTTGATGCCATCGACCAGCCACACCCAACCACCAACCCTTAACTCTTGCTATGGATGTCAGGCACGGGTTCAGAGCCCAGGTTATGTGATGTCAGGCACGGGTTCAGAGCCCACACTTCTGCTCCGGTTCATGAGTTAAACTGCCCCTCCGGTTAAGAGGTTAAACTGTACCACTCCGGTCCATGAGTTAAATATGCCACTCCGGTAAGAGGTAAACTTCCACTCTGGCATGAGTTAAACTGCTTGGTCAGGGCAAGGCACAGTTCCATTGCAGAGAAGTAGTAATCTCGCTAAACCAATAAGCCCAGCTATGAACCTTCGGGTAATTAAATCATTGGCCACCCCATCATGTTCGTTGGTCTTTACGCCGGCGATGGGGATAAGTACTTCTTCCGACTTTGGAAGAGTGGAAACCAGCAACGAACACTCAACATCACTATCATCATCTCAACCTCAACATCCAACACCGAGAACCTTTCTATCATCCATCATCATCATCATCATCATCATCATCATCATCTCATTTCAACCATCATCATCTCAATCACCCACCACCACCAGGGGTCTACAAAGTGTACTCTTCGCCATTCATCATCATAATTCGTCATTCATCACATTCGTCATCCACATCTCAATCTCAATCACGGAAGGCTACACCGAGCAAGCCAGGTAGAACTCTGCTAGCTTGGTTAGCTGCATCCACCATCCAAAGTCTACAAGTAATCTTCTTCATAATCATCATCATCATCTCAGCCATCCACCAACTTTCATTCACCATCAAAAGTCTACAAGTAATCTTCTTCATAATCATCATCATCATCTCTACCATCCACTAAGAGTCTACAAGTACTCTTCTTGTCATCATCATCGTCGTCATCATCATCAACATCACCACCACCATTCATCATTCATCACATTCGTCATTCATCATCATTCATCACATTCGTCATTCATCATCATATCTACCGTTACTCCCTTTTCACATCCAAGAGCCTCTTCTAGGTGCTTTTCTCTACAACTTGCCCCATGTAATTTATAGATAAATTATAATGTGCACCTTGCGTCACCCAACTCAGCTGCAAATAATATTCTAGTGCTCTATCATAGTACCCTTCGTCACTGCTTATTTGATAGGCACATAGCAACTGGATCTTTTTTCTTTGCTTTCTTTTCATCATCTCGACCCCTTCTTTCGATTCTGGTGCTGGCTCTCGACAGAATGCACATCTTGGATGCAAGCTTTCTTCAGCCTCACGCTTCTGGTTGGCATGATTGTATCCCTTGCAAATTAATTGACTGCAAACATGACATCTTGGTAAATGTTGTTAGTTCGAGCGACAGCGGCAAGCAACAGATCATCGACCAGCCACCCCTCCTTACCAACAACCCCCACTTTTGGATAGATATTGGCATGGGTTCGGAGCCCACCACTTTTGCTCCGGTTCATGAGTTAAACTGCCCCTACGGTTATGAGGTTAAAGTACCACTCCGGTCCATGAGTTAAATATGCCACTCCGGTAAGAGGTAAACTGCCACTCTGGCATGAGTAAAACTGCAACGGTCAGGACAAGGCAAAGTTCCATTGCAGAGATTGTGGTGATCTCGCTAAACCAATAAGTCCAGCCAGGATCCTTCGGGTTATCCTTTGATCCCTCTCTGAGGGATCATTTACGGCCCCCCCCATCTTGTTAGTTGGTCTTTACGCCGGCGATGGGGATAAGTACTTCTTCCGATTTTGGAAGAGTGGAAACTAGCAACTAACAGCAGCTATCAACATCACCATCATCATTTCAACATCCACCACAGAGAACCTTTCTATCATCTCATCATCATCTGAACTCAACCATCATACCATAATCATCTCCATCATCATATTATCCACCCACCACCGGGAGTCTACAAGTACTCTTATTCATCATCATCATCATCATCATCATCATCATCATCATCATCATCATTCGNAAGTACTCTTATTCATCATCATCATCATCATCATCATCATCATCATCATCATCATCATTCGTCATCGTTCGTCATTCATCATTCAACATCTCAATCATCCACTTCCGTAGCTTGGTTAGCTGGTGGGGTGGTTGATAAGTAGGGTTGCCCCGATCTCTCCGCTTCACTGTCATCCCACTCTCATGATTGCCATGATGTTTGACGTAGGAAAGGTGATATTTCCTTCCTTGATCTAACCAACTAATAATTTCCCTATTTCTCTCAGTACAACGTCACTCTACTCCCCGAAGTCTTCCTGTTCTTCTTGGGGTTGAACTCTCGAAGCACATACCACCCATTCAGCACAAACGTCTTCATTACCAGCAAAACAGCTCTGTGATGTCGCAAAGCAACAATCAGATGGGGAGCATGCATCTTCGCATGCGCCATCATCACCATACCCCGTGAGACAAAGTGTTAGCAAGTTTTCAGGTGGCGGTGCCACTTCTCCCATCCCAGCTGAACCTTCAGATGACAAGGATTCTGCAGGAGCACAGAATGGTGCAAAACGCACACACAAATCTTCAAACAGTGTGAAGCATGATTCGTCTCCTGGTTGAGGGAAACAGCAGTATGCAACATTACACGCTGATAGACACTCCACGCTTTCTGGAGAACTGCTCTCTTGACACAAACTCAATGCTTCCTCCATTTTCTCTTCTAAATATAAACTCTTACACGGATCATAGAGTTCGCATCTGCCAGATGGAGTATCCTCAACGGGTAAACCATCATAATCTTGTCCATCGGAACATTCATCAAGCAAACAGCAACCAATCGATGAACATGCACCTTCGCATTCAGAAGTTGCATTTGTGTTTTTCTTTGCTAGGAGCGAATCGTAGCTGCATAACAGATGTAAGTTTCCTGGAGGCTTCGGAGGAAGGCCGGCCGCGTCGCCACCAGAGGCATCCAGCATCGCTTGGCATGGGCCATACTGCCCACAGATTTCTTGGTAGTCATCGAAGCACGAATCAGGAGGCATAGCAGTGCAGCATGATCCTTTTCGACACTCATCAAAACAATTAATTACACCCTCTGGAGTAGATCTGCTTTCTGTAGAACATAGAACCGTTAAATCCTGTATAGGAATCTCTGGTTGTCCCGACTGCTCTTGTGTACCTCCACTTGGGGGTAATGCCAAAGCCAGACAGCCAGAGTATCCTTCGCATACTTCTTTGTTACTTTCAAAGCACGACTCTAGATTCGCTACATTTCCAGAGCTATCAGTTAGTCCTGCCATAACGAGTATATCCGCATAGCAGCAGATTCCAGGCTCGCATACACCCAAGCACATTAGTTTTGCTTCAAGGTTGCCACTTTCAATGAGATTCTTGCTCGTTGGACTCGTGCATGCATCGCTAATCCCAGCTAATTTCGCTAATGGTATTGATGGAACTCTAGTCGGTTGAGTAGTTACTTGAGAGAGAGATGGACTGAACGTTTGATGAATTGATGGCTTTATCGTGACTGCCTCTGTGAAGGAAGGATTGATGGAAGGTTTGGATGTTAAAGTTATCGTTGGGGTTATTGTTGGAGATGACGATACGAATACGCTTTCTGATGGACTGGATGAGGATTTTATTGATGGACTCGATGAAGAAAACGACACAGGATCGGGAGGCGGAGGCGGAGCTCTGTCAAAGATTCCAAAGCATGTTTCATTGTAAGCTTGACACGCTTCCTCGTTACGATGCAGGCAGCTAGTTTCAACATATCCAAGATAGCCAATAATGGACTCGATATCACTCTCACCAGCAACCTCCATAGCCTGACAGCACTTGGAAGGAAGGCAGGCTTCCAAACACACGTCATCTTCAAAACTTAGACCTCGATTTGTCTGATCACCTCCTTCGTCTACACCGCAAAGTTGATTTAAGTTTTCTGGAGGTGGGCGTATATATCCATCTTCTGCACCATCCCACATGTCAAAGAAGACATCACAATATGGTCTGTACAAGGAGCACCGGTGAGAGTTGAGCCGTCCAGTGTATGATGTTCCAGACATGTCAAAGCACCAACTAATCTTGCCGTCTTGATTTAGATAGCAACATTCGGCTACCACACAGGACTCTCTACATATTTCAACAGCATACGGAAAATTGCTTGCAGAGCATTTCCCTTCTAAATCTTCTGGTGGTATGTCCAAAATATCCACAACTTGTCTATATGATGGAGCCAGAGATGGAAGAACTGTTGGATAGTTTGATAATGACGGTTGTAATGTCACGCGACCTAATATTTCCTGCAATATCATTCCATCCTCTAATTCAATATTTGTTGTGCTGTTAGTAGAAGTATTGTTGCTTGTCATGTTTTGCACCGGAGGAGGCATATTTAGTTTCTGCCAAAAGAGTATGTCATCAAGACCGATCACCCCTGTTATATACAACACAGTTACAGCGATCGCTCCTAACAATAAAATGAGTACTATGCACCCGCAACACATCTTTATCCTTCGTTTTCTTTTCGATGGACGGCCACTATGGAGTGACGTTGTATCCAAGTGATGAACAGAGAGTGGATCGTTTTTATCATAGTCAGCACAAAAATCAATACCAGTATCTGTGCCTAAATGATAGTCATCTGCACTATTGTTTGAAGAGGAGAGTATCCCTCTAAGTCTTGCATCGGCAATGATGGCTTGTTTCTCTGCACCCTGTGACCACTGAACGTTGCTCCTTAGTGTAACCGTATCAAGCGTACTGTTATCATTCACTGAACTGCGTAAAGCTTGTGTAGTATCATTTAATGTGCCAGCAATCGTACCAGTCATCTCACTTATATCATCAATTCGATGGACCCCACTATTATGCATAGCGTTTCCATACTGCGATGAATTGTTTAATCGTCGAGTACTCCGGCTACTTTGATTGAAATCATAATTATTTTGACTTTGCATAGACCGCATAGACTGTTCAGTCGGTCGTCGATGAGGAGAACCACGAAATGATTGTTGATAACTGTCCCTCATCCGACCGGCAGAAAACTGACTATTTCTCATCATTTGTTGTTGACTCAGTTGACTATGTCTCATTTGTTGACTCCGTCGTTGAGCTGTTTTCCATTCAGGCTCCGAATTTTGCCCAGAGTATTGCAAATCTTCATCATCACCATCTACTGTCGACATCATGAGAGGTGATGCCTCCTCGAGTGATTGTAATTTACTTCCCCGAGCAGAGAAATGCTGTTCTTCTAGCTCATCTATACCAATTGATCTAGCGAGTCCTGCAGATCTATTGTTATTATTATGCATAGCATCATCGTAATTCTCGTCATCATCTTCATCAAACTCAGGCATCGAAATCGCAGACACCATGTCATCGTACTGACGACCCGGACGATACATTTTATATATTATTATTATCAATAAGATAGTGACTGTTTACATTTTTTTCGTATACCATATATTAAGGCCCTCCGTTTAAGGACTGCACAGAAGAGATGCAGAGTCAAATCAATGCCTTATCATCGACATGATATACACAGTAGAGATGATAGATGAAGATGAGCAGGAGCGGGAAGCGGGCTGTTTTGGGATATGTGAAGTGAGGTGAAGGGGAGAAAGGACTTTGCGCTTTGCGGGCAGGGGGTAACGCCCGATAATGCTCTCTAGAAGTCCGACAGAGTATAGGCTCTTTTGCCCCCTACCTACAACCTAAACTCCCCCCTTTTCTTCTACTTTCCAGAGAACCTCTGGCATCACTTTGAGGAGTGATCTTCTATCTTCTCTTGTTGTCCGATTCCTTCTGCCGACACACTACACCCCAGCGGTCTCCCAGCGATGATTAATATCGGCACTGCTATCATGCTGTAGTGGTAATGATGAAAGCAAGACGGTCAAGTATTGCGTTTCTGACATCCTATCTTTCCCATTATTCCAATAAGAGAAGATTTGCATCGTACAAAATCATACAACAAACTACAATGGCTGCAGCTGGTGGCACTCCAAACAACAACAATGAATTGCTACGCCAGCACCTGAAACGACTTCGATCATCACCTTCTGAAACGTTATTGCTTGATGGAGGCACTGGAGAAGAACTATTCCTACGAGGTGTAAAAGATGACAGAAAGATATGGTCAGCCACAGCAATCCTAAATGAACAGTATCATACAATTGTCGAGGACGTTCATAGGAGTTTTATTAATGCTGGTAGTCAAGCTATCACAACTAATTCATATGGCATTACACCCGGTGTTGGATTTACGGATGGACATGAGGTGAAACGATTGGTTGGAATATCAGGAGAGATTGCTCGAAGAGTGGCTGCAAAAGATACCTTAGTGCTTGGTTCATTAGGTCCACAGGTTGAAAGTTATAGGCCTGATCTGATAATGGAACACGATGATGGAGTGAAAGCGTATCAGTATCCTATAGAGGGACTGTATCCCTATATTGACATATATCTAGCAGAAACAATGTCTATCTCAGAGGAGGCATTTCAGGTAATAGATGCATTATCGCTATTTTATCAAGGTAACAATCAAAGAGAGCTCCCGAAGCACCCGTTGTTAGTTTCATTTACACTTGGGAGTGATGGAAAAGTTCGTAGTGGAGAATCACTTGTGGATGTTATAACCAAATTGATTCATCGTGCCAATGAAAAGCAGATTGAACTTATTGGAGTTCTTTTCAACTGTTGTGAGCCGGAAGCTATTACTAAAGCTTTGGAAGAGATAAGAACATGTACTCAAATACATCAACACCTGTATCATCCACCACATCACAAGAATGACTGTACAACACAAGAATCTGAATCGACTACGCTTCCAAAGATATTTCTGGGCGCGTATGCAAATAGATTAACGCCAGTACACGAAGAATGGACTCTTGAATCGTCAGAAGAGGCTCAAGCAATGAGAGAGGACTTGTTGCCAGATGAGTATTGGGAAAATTTTGTCAGTCGTTGGCATGAAAATGAAGATGACAAGAATGAAGAAGCTGCAGCAATTGGAGGGATCTCGCTAATTGGAGGTTGCTGTGGAATAGGACCAAGTCACATTGCTGTACTGAATAAGAAATTGAACTCTCACAATAAGTAAATGTACATTTTGATTACTGAACGTTAAATTGTTTCTTTCAGTTTTCATATGATCCCGGACCATCATTGTATTTTTCGTTAGGTCCATCAGTAAAACCACTTAGGCGACATAGATATAAAGAACCTTCATACGCTGAAAAGCGACTTCCCGACACCAAGAAAGCTCTAGCAATGGATGGTGCTACCCCAGCATACAAAGCTGTCAGGCCCTTGGTTCTAAGTAGATGTGTACATGTTTCTATAGCTCCTTGATGTTGAATAGGTCCAGAAGAAGATGTAGGTATAAGCTGCCCTTGCACTCCCGCTCGAACACAATCCATTGGAAAAGTTAAGAACCATGATGTTGCTCCAGCAAGCCCGCCTGCTAATGGGACACTCAAGGAAGATGACCATGAATTATCACTATCATCGACAACACTCATCGAAGATGGATTGTTTCCATAGCTTTTATTTAAAGAAAACATCTTTTCTGCTTCCATTAACAACTTTTTGAATTCACATTTGAACCCTTCATAGCAAAAGAAATATGCACCAACAAATGCAGCTTCTCGTATGGTATTAATAACATGTCCAGTATATAAAATGGTAGGTCCGTGAGATGAAACAAGAGTCCTTGCA
>JALLBI010000361.1:0-12256 GCA_036940125.1 Mediolabrus comicus
ACAAGCTGGTGATTATTGTTTTTCATCTATCGACAGCAGACAAGTTGATCTCGGAGGACACTGATGTCCTGAACATGGATCCATCAAATAATTTTCATCGGATTTCGATACATTGAAAATTAATCTCCACATCTACTCGAATAGAAGAAGACAATGCCTCCCTACCAACAACCGGATACTCCCTCATCGACCCCACCGCCTTCATCTATGAATTCTGCTGCTCTGCCGACACTTTCGTCGTCCACGTCTCAGCTGATCAGTCAACGTGAAAGCGGTAACATCATGTCCTCCACCTCTGTTGACAATGATGTAGACGACGTTGAAATTCCGCCCAACTTTCGTCCACCCCCTCCTCCTCGTGAGGTGGCTGCTGGTGTGGCCAATCTTGGTAACACGTGTTATATGAATGCAGCTATTCAGGCATTAGCACATGCTCCTGAGTTGTGTCATGCCCTCGATGCGGAATCTCATGTAAAGAGATGTCCAGTGGCATTACGGAATGAGCGTAGAAGAAGGAAGTTCCAACGTGAATTTTCTGCAAATGGTGCGTTGAATACTACGATTCCAACGAAATCTCATCGTCGTAGTAATAGTACATCATCCAGTTCATCGAAGGGGAGTACTAACTCTAAAAAGCAGCGCAAGAAAAATAATAAGAAGTTGAATAGAAAAGGTTCTTCGGGAGGAAGTACTTCTGGGGAGGATACTGACTCCAACGCCGATCTTCAACAGCAGCAACATCTAGAGGATGAGTATGAATTTTGTACTCTCTGTGAATTAGAACGTCTTTTGGGGAGGGTGCACTCCCGACCCCAGGAGGTGATTGAATGTCCCCAAGATGTGATGGATGATGACGATGCAGCCATCAAGAACAAGGAAGAGGATACTGCTGCCACATCAAGTAGCACTGCTACCTATCCACAGGAGTTAGGAGATAATGGTGGAGGTCCAGTTATCCCTGAAACATTCGTTTCGGGATTTATGTCCTCTGTCGCTCCTTGGTTCCGAAGGGGGGTACAAGAAGACTCTCATGAATTTCTCCGTTTGTTGATTGATGCTATGCAGAACAGTTGCAAGTTAGCTCGTCGAGTGGGAACTGATGATGGCACCACCTCTTCTCTCCCTTCTTCCAGGACGGATGGCCCAGATGAACAAGATTCTTCAGTAGAAGATACCGAGTATCCCTTCCGCCTTTTCCGAGGAACTGTCGAGTCTAATGTTACATGTTCTGCTTGTCGCGCGACGTCTTGCAAAATTGACCCCATAGAAGACATTGGATTGGATATTTTGCCAGTGTCAAAGCCATCGTCAGCCTCAACCCTCCCTCGGGGTGGGTCAGAACGTAACCCTTCTTCTTCCTCCTCCTCCTCTTCCACCCGCTACACGAGTTCTTCTCGATCAGCTTCGCCTACGTCTTCTTTGGCCCTGGCAGATGTTACCCAAGCCCTTGATAGATTTATTTCCCAAGAACATCTCGATTCTGGATACAAATGCGAGAAATGTGGGAAGGTGGGTAAGGCTACGAAGACATCCAAGTTGGCTTCCATCCCGCCTATTTTGACACTACACCTAAAGAGATTCCGTTACGGTGGGATGTCAGCGGGAGGTCGGTCTGCACGTAGTGCCTCTGGAAACAATGCAGACATTGGAGTGAGCGACTACGTTGGCCCATCTGGCTCTGCCAAGGTTGAAGGCCACGTCAAGTTTCAAAGCATTCTTGATATCAAGCCCTATTTGACCCCCAAGTTGCAGGATACTGATTTCAAAAAGGCCATATGCAGACTCTTTGCTGTGGTTGTCCATTCCGGGAAGAACAGTCACAGCGGTCACTACGTCACGTATGTTGCTAGTATGAAGGGGAAGGATTGGTGGAAAATGGATGATGGGAAGGTTGTCCGCGCAAGCCTCAATGAAGTAATGCAGGCAGAAGCCTACATGCTTTTCTATCGTGTCACAGGACATCCAGTGGCCCAGCAATTAAAAGATGCTGCAGAAGCCAAATCTGAAGCTTCTGCAAGAATCATGAGAGCTATCAAGCGTAAAGATGACACAGCCAAGGCAGCTGAGGAGCAGAAACGCGCTCAAGCAAAATCAGCCGCCCTTGCTCTGAAACAGCTTGTAGAGGCCGACGGGGAGGGAGTCCCTGATGTTCTCCCATCGAGTGACAACGAAGACGCCCCATCTCTCGGGAAGCGAGCTCGACCAGACCTGTCATCTGGGGAAGAGTGGATGAATAGAACAACAACTCTTTCTCCAGAGTTTCTTCCTCTACTTCACCGTATCCAGGACTTTATTTCTGAGAATGTTACCTTCAACTCTGAATTCTTTGGATACATTACTGAAGAATACAACCGAATGTCTTCAAAACTAACAATTGGTCGTAGAGTGAAGAACAGTAAGAGAATCAAGACATTACTTGGGAAGGGTCCTGGAGGTGTGTGCCCTTCAGAAGATATAAATGAGGATATGACCGGAGGAATCTTGGATTTGTTCCACCAGATCTCGAGTTTGTATAGGCAAGAACATCCAGACTGTCCTTCTTTTATCATCCCCAAGACGGTGGAGGTTGAGGCTTTAGCTGAGGAAGTCGACGATGTGCCCTCTTTGACCATAGACAATGATGAATTGATAATTGCAGACGCCTCTGAAAGCTACGATGGCGCACTCTGATTGAAATAATAGTAGGAAGGTAGAAAAAACATAGACTTGAGGGGAATATTTACTGTAAACCTATGTTCAGAATATTGAAACATTCTAGAGTATTACGATAACGATATATCTTTAGTTAATTTCTTCTCCCACCAACTCTTCGAAGACATCTCTACGATACGGCTTGCTGCTCTGCGAAAGGCAAATGACAGCTCCTTGACACTGGCTAGACTACTGAGAGCAATACCTTGTGATTGCGCGACATCAACAGCCAGTATACTTCCGTCCATGTTGACTTCATTATTTGCGGACTTAGTTGAGTCTTTGTCACTTTCCTCTTCAGTTGAGTTCGTAATGAACAATCTATCCGGAACATCCACTGCACTACAAACAAAACAACATTCCGCCTCGTAAAGCTCATCAATCAATGTGATAAACCTCCTTGCTCGATCTGGATATTTCAAGTTGAGATGAGGAATATTTTCAATCATGACTATCTGGAAATGATTTGCGATTGAGTTGTACTCTGCGCTCCCTAGCTCTGTTGTGCATAATTCATCAAATGTAAATCGAGCAATGATATTGGAGTGTGACCGATGGACAGGTATTGTTCGCTTGAAATTTACTTGCAGCAATAATGGTGCGTCGGTTGACGTTCCTGAATCACGATATTTCTCTTGAACATGTAAAAATAATCGATCTAATTGTTGTGAGGCATTGTGCTCTCCATCTTTTGCGAGATGAAAGTAGTCCCCGTAACAACATTNGCCAACTCATCTCCAGCATTTATGTCTGCACACAAGTGATGCACAACACAATACCTCTTCAACAGATCTATGAATGGGAGGAAGTATTCTCTATTCAGTCCACCCTCATACAATGCATCTGGAGGTCGATTGCTTGTGGCAGCTACAATCACTCCTTGTCTCCACAGTTCACCGAAAAATTGAGCCAATATCATTGCATCTGCAATATCTGTTACTTGGAATTCATCAATGCATAACAGAGTAACTTCTTCCGACACCTGCTGAGCAATCCGCAGTATGGGATTTCGCGACTTGGTTGTGTCAACATGAAAACTGCGACCGTGTTCATCTAATAGCTCTTTGTTCAATGCATGTATTCTTTTATGGATGTCTTGAAGAAAAGAATGAAAATGCAATCTTCGTTTTTTATTCGTAGGTGAATGTTCAAAGAATAAGTTGAGCATCATAGATTTTCCGGATCCGACAGGACCATGAATGTAGAATCCTCGAGGTACTTGTATTGATATTGATGGTGGTGGCTCCTCCTCGTTGTTGCATAGTTCCTTATTACTTTGATAACTTTGTTTTGTTTTACTCTTCACATGCATCTGCTGCTGCTCCTGTTCCTGTTGCTGCATTTGCCTTTGTCGTTCAAGTTGATAGTCTTCTACACATTTCAATTGCCGCCTGAACGATTCATGATCATATGATTCTAATGTTGTTTGGGTCCTTGCAAGTTTTCTCGCAGCATGATGCTGCAAAGGGTCATACAGCAGCTTTCCATCATCTATTTCATCTTGAATGGCTTTTGTTACTCCTTTCCATGTTGGTGTTGCCGTGCTGCTGCTGCTGCTGCTGCTAATGCTCGCGGTACACTGGAGTCGAAGCTGATGAATCCAGCGTCCAAAAATAATGGATTTCGACACATGATGACGACAGCGAGGAGCTGCTGCAGTAGTGGTGAACATTAGTAATGAACCTATCGAGGATGAAATGTTGTGGGTCAAATCAGCCAAGACCAATGCCCTACTAAGTAGCCCTCCTATTATTTGCACATTGCAGCTTTGAGCTTTGTGAAGTCAGTGAAGTAAGAAAATGCGTGAGAAAATATGAGAGAGTTAGTCCCAGTTAGTACTGTTATCGGTAGGTACCGGTACCTTACCTGCACCAAATTTGGCGAACTAGCGATGTTGTACTTATTCCTACCGTAGATTGAGAACCAGGAAACAGATTTTTGGCAGCTTTTTGCCGCCCAAAATTTCCAAACGCTTGCAAGAAAAATTCACAGCACCAACGAAAGCTTTCCTGATTGCAGTCCGTTTCATAAAGTTGCTGTTGATGCTTTTGATTGGGGCAACAGTGTGCATCGGAACGGAGCAAAGCCGGGGCATCATTTGAGTGAATACACTACGAGACTGATCCAGAATAATTTGGTGGTCATATTACTGAGGAGAGTTAGAGACACATAACATAGATTTCGTCCCGTCGCCTTCGCCTCCCAAAAACTACTATCACGATGATGAACCCAGACGACTATGACTCGCCCAGGAAAAGGAAAAAGCTAAAGGTAAAGGAGTCAGTGATTGATCATACCTACAGGGACTATTCACAGGTGGAGGTGCCTGCCGATGAAGATGAGGCCGACGGCTCTCGGCCCGTCCAACCGAACTTTCCTGCGAAACTTCATGATATCGTTAGCAACCCGGAGTACCGACACATTATTGCTTGGCAGCCGCATGGGAGGTGCTGGAAGGTCATAGATAAGTACTTGCTTTCGACGGTTATATGCCCAAAGTATTTCTCGCACTCCAAGTTTGAGAGTTTCAATAGGTCGGTCAACGGATGGGGCTTCAAGGTGAGTGTTAATTGGAGCGGCAATCATTGCTGAAAGAGAAAAATCACATGTGTCTTGTCCGTTGTTTAATAAAATCTAATGTTTTATATGTTCTTTTTCATTCAATCTATCCACTATTACAGCGCTTGTTGAATCAAGGACCGGATTATAAATGTTACTACCATGAATGCTTTTTGAGGGGGCGTCCTGAGTTGACGAAGATGATGCAACGGCTTATCAATCCTGGGAAGAGATTGCCCGACAAGGCGGGAGAGCCGGATTTCTATGAAATTAGTAGACAATATCCCCTTCCTCAGGCTCCTATGAGTGTTGGAACTCCAGCAGCTTTCGCAGGATACCAAAAACCTCCAACTCCAAATTCAAGTCAAGCTGGAGAAGCTGGTGCCCCTGGCGCTGGTGGGGCAATGGGCCAAGCTGGTGCAGCAGGTGGTTATCCAGGATACCCCTACCCAGGCATGGGATATCCTCCCCAATATGGGCAACCTCCCGGTTATCCTCAACAATTTGGATGGCCAGGTCAACCGATGCCATTCTCCCCGGGAGGACCTGGAGGAAATGATCCAAACACGAACACACCACAGCAAGGTGGCGCAGCAGCAACTGAAGGTGGAGCTCCGGCTGCTGCTCCTGGTGCTGCTGCTCCTGTAGCAGGACAGGCTGCAGCAGGTGCACCTGCGCCTGGACAAATGCCTGGTGGTATGCCCGGATATCCGGGATATCCTTATCCCATGCATCCTCACATGTATTGGCAACAAGCTCAGTATATGGGTTCACCATATGGTCAATTTCAACAGCAACCTTACGGTTACCCACCCGGATACAATCCTGCCAGTCCTGGTAAGGGTGGAGCACCTGGTTTTGACCCCGCACAACAGCAAGGTGCTCTTCCAGGAGCGCCAGGTGCCGCGGCTCCCGAAGTCAAGTCTAATGAGGGTGATGCAGATGAAAAGAAGCCATCGGCCGAAGAAGGAGGAGGAGAGGCCTCGAAAGAAGAGGCAAAAACGGAGGAGACGGCTGAAGAGCCAGAAAAATAACCGGAATCAATTTCTATGTAAGAAGAGGAGATTTCGAACTGTCTCCCATATCGAATATGTTTTTCAACAACCCTAGATTCAACACGCTCATTGCGTCGATTGGATCATTTAGGAAGAAAAAGTCCTGTAGGTGCCATTCCAAGTTTGTCATAGCATGTAGCTGTTTCTCTTTTTGCCGTGCTCTGATACTTCTAGGTAAATGTCATTTTCAGGGGTCTTTCTTTCGTTGTCATTTGGTGGTGTTTATCAATAGACTTCCTCTGTGTTATAAGAAATATCTGTTCTTTGTAATAGCTAATATCAGTTATGAAACCACGTCTGCGTTCGTTATTTTACTCGTCATTTACTCTAGATAGTCCATTAGAAAATATACTTGACGCAAGGGAGAGTAACATCGTCTTTCTCTTCAGTGTGGCAATCTACCCCCAACGTGAGATAATCTCTGCCTTTGAAAACAGCGTCAAAATAATCCTGTTTTTCACCTCCCTCAGAGGGACGGTAAACTTGGAGGTATGCATCCGATACATTTCCTTTGAACTTCTTCATAAATGATTCCTTCGTTTGCTCCAACGAAACCTTGACTTTCTCGACCTGAGATTTGAATATAACACGCTGACCACTTGTTGGTGGCAATCTACCAAGCATCTGCACAGCCATGCGAATTTGAGGCCAGTGAGTATAGACACCCTCACTAACCGTTACCTTACCCTCGTCGTCAAAGTTGATTGTCCATTCTAACTTCTTCATGTCTAATGCGTTGTAGATAGCTTTGTCTTCGGTATCGCCATGTAGAAAGATTCGATTAACTGTAACGTCAAACGATTTTTCAATGTAAGACACAAGTTGTTCTACACTCAACTCATTCAACTTATGTGACAGTTCAATTTTATCCCACGATGTGAAAGAGACAGGTTGTGGTAGATCCAAACCAGTCAAAATTGGAACGGGAGGGTCAGGTGCAAATGTTGTGAAATTGCCACTTCCTGCCGCTAAGTTAATGTTGGAGTTCAAAAACTTATCACTGCCCTGTGATTGCAGCCCAAGCACAAGCTTCGCAAATTCAATGTCTACAAGACCACAAACCATTGCAGTAGTGGTCGCTAATGCCGGAATAATACGACCAGCAGTGACCTTGACAGTATGGCGAGGCGATGCCTTGATGTCGTAATTCCAAGAACGCATATTTGTTGCCGCAGTGAGGAAGTCAATGTGGAAATTGAGGTCATCTGTGTAAAGAAAAGGTCACATGTGAGATTACATACTGAAGCAAATAGTCATGAATACGTTGTAGTCTCTACTTACCGTCCTTCTCGAATTCTTGGGGCTGAGCAGGCTGTAACTTGGATGTGTCAACTTTGTATAGCTCTCCTTTCAACTTTTCATCGTCTTCGCCACCGGATCCAGATTCTTCCTCATTGTCTCCTTCACTAAGATCCACTTTTTCTCCAGAAGGCTCCCACACCGGCTGATCCAAATTGAGTTCATCCACAACAGCCTGGAATTGACTTCGATCGCGTACAACTTCCGCACGCCACACTGATGCGTAGAGATTAGCAGTACTATACAAATACTCCATCAACAACGGCATGGCATTATTCCAATCGACTGGTCTGGGGCGCCTCTTAGTTCCTGTCCAAAACTTTTTGCCACTTGACTTTTCCATCTCGTCAGCTGAGTGGCATAGGTCAAGGATGGAAGTGCGGAAGTCTTTCATCATTCGATTGAAAGCAATACGTACACAAGCGTTGAAATCAATCTTTCCTCCGGCTTCTTCTTGTAAGTCGATGAACGTCTTAATCATTCGGAGAGCACGGCTTTGTTCACTAGCTTCCATGGTGTCAAGTTGCTCGAAAAATGCCATCGGATCTTGCCGAAAGTTCTCATACACGTCGGGGCCAAACTCAAAGTAGTCTGAAAAATAGGCTTGCTTCGCAAATTCAATGCAGTGCTTGGGTAGGTATGGAAAACTTCTTAGAGTGCACATGGCAATCTGGTTCTCATTATCATCAGATTCCTTCCCATCATTGTAACTGGATGTGCGGAAAGGTAAAATCACTTCGTGGTTGCACTTTGTACCCAAAGTACCACTTTCAAGGAGTGGTTTCGAGTAGAAAAGACAGCGAGCGTCTGTATACTGCCTCGCTTGCACGTTATCGAGAGCATTCCAACAAACATTCAAGGATTCCCAAAACTTGTCGTCAAAGTAGTCTTCACTATCAGTTCCTACTTTCTTTTCTAATGCCTCGATATTGACACTTGGATTCCACTTCTTCACTACCATTGCGCCGCGAACACTTTTTGGATGACCAACATCGGGTTGTCGGAATAGGAATTGACGAGACAAGTTAGAAACTTCAATGCGATCCATATCTGTCACAACAATTTTACCGTCTTTTCCTGTTGCAATTCCCATCAGTGCCAACTTTTAAGTAGAGAGCAAAAAGGGAAGAAATAGTTAGAAGATGTTATATAGAAAATCAACGACGAAAAAAGCTGATAACTAGAACAATAAGGATACTTACCCCCTTGAGATACTCGCAGCCCAATGCACCACAGCCTACCAAAAATACACGCTGATTTGCAGCACGCGCTTGAAAATCCTTCCCCATAATGGCAATCTGGTAATCATATCTTGATCCAAATAACGGGCCAACATTAGAAGCACATGCGTCTACAACAAGGGCCTCCTCATCATGATGAACCCACTGATCGATTGGTGTGAACTTCCCAGAAGCCTTGATAACTTCTTGCGCTGCTGCACCGCCCAGGAAGGCACAAAATCCGGTCAATTCAGCCGCGAAGAGACGAGAGTACCGCGCAATGCGTTTCTCGTCTACGTCACGGGCCTCTCCCATTGGGAATCCATATTGAATTGACTGCGCCCAACAAGCTCCTTCGGTTTCTTTCCTGCGCTCTGAAATTCCTTTGGCAATATCTACCATCTTGTTAGCATCATCATTGTTATGCAACTGCGGCCAACGATTATTTTTGTCGTGAAAATCTAGGACTGCCGCAATGGAAAGATGAACTTCAACGCCTCTGCCCAACTCCCAATCCTCACCGCGAAGCATCTGTGGTACAGGCGTCCCTTCAAGTGTCTCTGCAAGCGATTTGTATTGCTTTGCAATGGGAGGGCGTACCTGATTCAGTAATCCTCCTGATTCATACTGACTTATCATCTTGCTGCTTTCTTCGTCCAAAACCAAAGCTAAGCGATTGAAAATTGTGATAGTCCTCACAGGGAACTTTTTATTCGCATTTTCAACATCTTCATCAAACGCTGACTTATAAAAATCATATTGACGNAATCCTCCTGATTCATACTGACTTATCATCTTGCTGCTTTCTTCGTCCAAAACCAAAGCTAAGCGATTGAAAATTGTGATAGTCCTCACAGGGAACTTTTTATTCGCATTTTCAACATCTTCATCAAACGCTGACTTATAAAAATCATATTGACGTTCGAAGTTAGACACAACAGATTCAGTCGGAAGTGCTAATGCAGTTTTGAATGCCACACCACGTGTGTCTACTTTGGCAGCAGTAGGACTCGCAATTGCAACTCTCTTCACAGTAACTTTCATGTTATTCAACCCTTCCATGCCATCACGCATGTCCTCTAATACAACCAAATCACCATCTTCCAATCCGTGCTCGCTTTGGGCAACTGTGACGATAACTACCTTTTCTCCCTCCTTCACGCCAGCTACTTCTAGCAACTTTGGTTTGCTATCCAAAACTTCCATGTTGGAAATGGCAAGTGTCTGAGTTGGTTCACCTGTAGCATCATTGATTTCATGGTTTGGCCCAAAATCAGAAAAGATTGTCGAGGTAACACCATTCGTTACTGCCATGATGAAGGCAATACCATTGGCACGTGCAATTTCATTTAATTGGAACAATATTTTCTTTGGCAACATCGTCGCAACAACGACTGCTGCATATGGTCTATGAGTTCCCAAGACATCTTTCTTTTGAATTTCCTCTGTCAGGTTACAATTTCCTTCCAGTAAATCTACACGACAAAACGGGTTCAGCGTACGCAACTCTGTCAAGCTTGCTGCACCTAACGTTGCCTTCTCCCTGACGTGCTCCCTGGTGACGTAAAAATTAGTCCCCCGATGCTCCTCCTTGCACACGATGCCACCATCATAGAGCATCACTCCACCAACATTACTCAATATCAAATTTTTGGCAGTTTCCACACCTACTCCCTGCATGCCCACAATTAGAACGTTCAAGTCCTTCAAACGGGCAATAGTTTCACCGCCGAATGCAGCCTTCTGACGATCGATACGTTCGGATTCATTGTCGACGAGAGAGCCTGTTTTGTAGGAGCCCATCCAGTCTCCCCAGTTTACTACGGCCATTTTGATGCGCTTGTTGGGTAAATTATCTGTGTTGCTGTCGATGTTGCTGCTTGCCGAGTTGCGCTTGGTCATTATTTTGCTACCATCCACCATCCAGAGATCTTTGTGGTGGATCTTTGCTGTTAGCTGTTGGCTGTTGCTGTTGCGCGGTTGCTGGAGTCGTCCCGATTAGGAAATCTCCTATTTTGGGTATGGTACATACCAATGAAACTCAGTAGTAACANTCATTATTTTGCTACCATCCACCATCCAGAGATCTTTGTGGTGGATCTTTGCTGTTAGCTGTTGGCTGTTGCTGTTGCGCGGTTGCTGGAGTCGTCCCGATTAGGAAATCTCCTATTTTGGGTATGGTACATACCAATGAAACTCAGTAGTAACAACGGCCATCAAGAAGTGTGCTAACTTACTGTATAGCACCTCTCTAATGGTCAAGGCGAAGGGGATGAAACAAAATGAATCTAAGGACACAATAATTCAATGATTAAAGTAAATGATTAACACAAAATCATCTTAAAGAAGGGTCAAAAGTTTGACCCCGGCAAATTTAGTTGAAGAGTCTGATCCTCCTTTTCGCTTTGCTTCTAAGCCTATCCTAAGTATAAGTATAGTATTTTCTCAACCAACCTAATCAGTTCCAAGCTTGGCCGAGTGGCCAAAGAGTAAGGTGTCGGGCATCAGTGGCATGTTGATGAACGCTCCCATTACCGTGAAAACAATTACAACAAGTCCAACAGCCGTCCAGGCGATGACATTGAATGTTTGAATCTCATACATGCTCTTGTAGCCGTACCCGTAGCTGTTGGTGTAACCATTCTGATTCTGGTTATTTTGCCACTGATTGTTACCCTGTTGGTTTTGGTTGCCCTGCTGGTTTTGGTTGCCCTGCTGGTTTTGGTTATTTTGCTCTCCCTCCTGCTCCCGATCATTATTATTCTGCTCTCCCTCTTCACCTTCCCTGTTTTCACCCTCCTGCTGCTGTCCCTCATTTTCTTCTTGCAAGCGGCGTCTGTTGGCAGCCACCATAGTCTCAGGGACAACGGACTCAACAACAAAATGGAAAACGACAGTCTTATCACCAGAGGTCTCATCCTTCAAGCGTTGGATCAAACGACGGAGTTGAGCGTCGGCTTCCTTGGCATCATCAGCATCCTTAACTTGAAGGGACACAACATCCAATCCAGAGTCGGCATTGGTGGCAGTGGAGGAAAGAAGGCGGCCAAATTCATCCTTATCCGTTACAGCTGAGGGAGCCTTGGTAGAAGAAGAAGCGCTAACACCCCGAACAAGAGTATTGGCAACATGCCCAGCAATGTTAATTTGTCCAACAACATTATCCTTCTCAGCAGCGTTGCTACTCAACAAGGCCATGGCTGTGGGCATACTCTCCAAGTGTTGGGCAACGTCTCCTCCAATTCCAACAATGACACCCATATCTGCCTTGGAAAATAGGTCGGGCACCACGGACATACCGGCGTAGGCATGTGATGAATATTTCCCATTCTTGGATGGGTGCATTGCCTTCCAGAAGGACGTCATGGCAGCGGGAGTAGTAACGGCATTGGCAACACTGTTGGCTGCGGCGTGGACGGTGCCCCCCTTGCC